>JALJCO010005196.1:0-38952 GCA_023101725.1 Atherinomorus stipes | reverse complement strand
TAGTGAAATAATGATAATAATAATAACAATCCCCTGGTACCTGTGAGTAATTATTTAAACTGAAAACATAACGAGGGTTTCAAGTAGCTATCCAACCTAGATATTCAGCTAAGTTGGCTAATGGGCTTACTAGACTTACAGGGTAATCTTCTGGCAATGAAACAAACTGTCTTCCTTCGCCAAATAACCACAGCTGCCGTATGGCATTTGCACAAATTTCCACTCAATGTTAAATTTAGCAGCCAGCCAGTGACCTCTAGCAGCCCGCACAATCCACGCCTCCGGTCTAGGTTGACTCCGCTTTTCATTTTACGGCCATTAATGAGTCACTCTGTACAAATATCACTTTATTGCTAAGATTTTGTCCAAGGACCTTCATCAGAGCAAAACCAACGTCATAACCAACCACCAAGTCTTTGTGACTACATATTTTACTTTATATGTTTGTCCTTTGTTGTACAGATACTGGTCAAATAGTAAATATAATTTTGTTTTCAGGCCCATACAACTTGTGCCTGCCTGTTGAGTGTTGCCCACTTTGCAACATGTGAACCCCAGGGTTAAATGACCTGCTTGGATGCCGATCCTGGCCAGAAACCACCAGCTGCCAGCTCCTTTCTAAGTTTCATGTCTTCACATCATTTGAGAAGAGGAAGTTGGCTAGCCCAGCACTGACCCAACAGGCATTCCTGAGAATGCTTGAGCATAGATCTCAAAGCACAGGACGGGTAAGACCTCTAGAATAAATCTTTTTTTTTCTTTTTTACTATTTTTGGTGGGCTTTTTTGCCTTTAATGTGCAGGATCGTTGAGAGAGAGAGAGAGAGAGACAAGAAATGGGAGGCAGAGAGAGGGGGAACGACAGACAGGATAAGGCTGCTCGGCGCGGGGTTCAAACCACAAAGATCTGCAGTGTCCATCCCTTAAATCTTATTGTTCTACTCTGACTATACAATCGTCTGTGCTGTTGTTCTGATGTCTGTGCATCTGTTTTTCTTTCCAAGTTGTTTGTACATTCCAAATATAAAAAGTCTTGTAGACACAAAATACCTGCCATCCTTCTTCCCAGATGGGTAGTATGAGGTGATTCCTTTCACAGAGCCTTTCAGGAATTTGGATTCTGAAATTTTAAGAAAGATGATCTGTGCCAGGTGGAACCCGTTTGTCTGTCCAGCATGCACATCAGACATGCTGGCCATATCAGCAGATGGTAACAGGAAACATTATAGTCACCAAGAAGTCCAAAGGGTTAGAAGAATCACTTTCTCATTTTTAGTAATTGATCTATTGACTGTACTTGACCTCACTGTCAATACATTTAACTCTTCATGTAGTGGCATTTTCACAAATTCTAGAGACAATATGTAATAACATTTTTGGATGTGTGATTATTTTGTCAAACACCTTTTAAAAATGTACCAGGACAGATGAACCATATTTCTTTGATGGACTCTTTATTGCAGAGGATGTTAAAGTGTCTGCCACAATTGGCAGAAATCTGGAGCCTGATGACAGTTGCAAGGATGTTTTTAACCATCTAATTCTTCTTTACTTTTTGTCCCAGTATTACGTAGAACACATCGTATCACTGGTCATGGTGTTTGTGGGCCGGCTACATTTACGGCAGCCAGAGAAACATCCCACAAATCACAAGCAAATGTGGATGAGGAAGGAGCTTGAAATCACTGTGTGCTACCATGGAACATTGCTACAACACCTGAACCACTACTCATGGAGAAACATGCCACTGTTCTTGCAGAAACAATTGACCTATGGCTAAGCCACGCCCCCTCCACTCACTCGGACAAACAACATTCGGTGACAGGCGCTATGTGACATCTCGGGAGATGACAGCTGTCAACACGGACAGCAGGCTGGCAGTGATCAGACAGAGCGATCATGACAAGATAAATTAAAAAACAAAAACAAAAAGAAATTGTTCAGAAGTCTTAAACTGGGAGTAGAAATCAAGCCTGTGAATCTCTGGGATGTGACTCGTGTCGCTCCCTCAGTTTCTTGTACAAACTGCTGCACGGCTGCTGTTGTTGTGCCAAAAAGTGATCATCTGACAAAAACTGATCAAGCAGCCACAGAGCGGAGCAGTCAAGCTGCAGCTTGGAAGCCAGAGCGTGTCGTTATCGACGTTACTACACGACACCTGTACTACACAACAGTGTCTTATGTACCGTTACCACATTAGCCTAGCATGTTTAGCTAGCGTTAGCCAGCCCAAGCTGTAACGTTAGGGAAGGTAACTTCATATTTCTTTCAAGCAAAGTGACAACATGTTTCCTCAAATACGATGTTGCCTTACCTTAGAACAGATGTGAACATCCTTGTTCATTTTTATCCACGTTCAGTTGATGTTGTGGTCTACCGCATAACTTTGGCTTGATGTGACTTGGTAAGAGGCAAAAATACATCCTGTCACCCAGCCTCTCAGGATACCTAGTATCGAAGTTGCATGTACCCCATGCACACCGTTTGACCATTTTAAACCAAAAAGAACACATAAAAACGAACAAAAACGGACTAACTTCAATGCATTTCAATGGACATTCAAGCAGAGAATGTCCGAGTGTATAGGATCAGCTGTGCGCACTGTGATTGGCTTATAGCGATTGGGGGCGTGGTTTAGCCATAGGTCAGATTCAGATTCCAGATTTATTTTCACCATTGTGTAATACACATAGGAATTTGTTTTGGCAAGAACAAGTATGCCTTCCATCAGTCAGGCCATTTTCCACATATACCATACAACCAAACACACAAAGACACCATTAAAAAAATAAATAGAATTATATTAGCAGGTAAAGTGCATTAGTGATCAGTCCAGTTGTGCAACACAATAGTCCATTTTTCTGGTACCCCTAAGGGTCTGGAGATAAAGGGAAACCAGCATCCGTTAGCAGGTCAATTGTCTGAAAAGGCAAAGGCAACATTCTTTTGTATCACTTGCAGGTAGTCACAACTGTTGACTTATCATAACTATATTTTTCACAGGTGTGACCATTACTATCGACTTTTTAGTGCATGGGTTGCATGAACTCTGTTACACTGGTCAGACCACATTCATTCAGTGGTAAAAAAATAAATAAATAAATCATCAGATGAATGAATACAGACTCAAGTTGAAAACACTACCAACACCAACCTTTTCGCTCCAAGTCCTGCTTTGTGTCCTTACCATTACGAACCTCAAATGCGGTGGCATTTATATATCATGGATATTTGGCCATACCTGAAAAAAATAGCAGAGATGTTGCCAGAGCTCCAGCCTCTTGTAGGCATGAAACCATTCCTTCAGTAATGCATGCCAAGACTCACACTGGCAAATGTGAGGTACAGTGGCAAGTAAAATGTTTGTATCACAACACTGATTTCTCTTCCACTAACAATATACTGTAGCTTTATTTTCTATCTTCAAGCCCAGACAGTTCACGTCCATGAAATAATTTTGATTATTACATGTGTTATGTAATTGTGTTAAGCATTTATGAACTTTCCTGTTGGACCAGAGCTACACACTAAATGTTTTAAAGTGCTGTTCTGTGTACACAACATGCCTGTGTGTAGGTCAGGTATGGTCAGGAGCACCAAGAAATAAACAAAGGAACCAGGCCTTGTCTTCACAAAGAAAAACTCTTTGTTTTTACTTATTTAAAAAGTGGCCAAGATTTTTTTACTGTAATAAGCAAAAAGTGCCAATGGAACAAGCAAAAGTTTTGATATAATTTCTTGAAATAAGATGCACTCTTAAGATGTCTTAAAACAAGTTCCTATATATATCACTGAAATTTTTCTCTTTAAGTAATTTTGTCTTATTTTGAGTGTGATGAGATATTTTGACTAAATGAGAAAAATATACCTGCTAAGATTTGAGTTTTTGCAGTGTACAGCTCTGTTCTGTGCAACTCGGTTTTAGGTCTTTTCCCATGACACCTGAGTTCTTCCAGGTTGGGTGGGTGGGGTTCTCATATCAAAAGACACAGCGCACATAAAATAGTTTGCAATTTAAAAAAAAATCGTTATCAGAAAAAAATTTTTTAGAGAAAATCTAGACTTTAACAGCCCTAATATATCTAACCAAAAATAATAATGGAGGCAGTGGATAGATCACCAATGACCATGTAAGAATAAAATATTGTTTGTAAGTAATGGTTGTTCATTAATTTGATTCATTGTCAATTAATTGTTAACAGCTGTATGTGGAGAGATTACACCTTGAACTCTTGTATTCATCTCTCTTTTTCAAACCTTCAAAAAGGCCAAACAGAGAGGCAGATGTGGAAGGAGCCAACCTCCAACATGTCAAACAGGAGCTGAACATGTCTGGAGGACACAGAGCAGTGGGTGGAGGATGTGAAGCAATGGACGGCCTCTGGTGTGTAATGTGGTCGGTGGTGGTGTGTCAGTGTGAAATGTCTTGGGATATTTGACTACATGAACTTCTTGCCTTGTTTCTATTTTTCAAGACAGACTTGCATAGTGTTGACAGAAGCCAGGAGGAGCTCCAGAGAAAGATAGAGGACATGATTTATTCCATAAGAAAAAGAAAAATGATCTTTATTGACAAAGTGGTATGAAGGATTACATCACTCAAGAACTTATACTCCCCCAAAAAAATGTTTCATCGAATCAGATGGCAACAAAGAGGGATGCATTACAATGCTGCACCTGCATTTGACAATGTCATTCTCCCTTGGGATGTGCGAGGAGATGGTAAGCAAGTTTTGTTTTTTGTGATGTGAAGCTAGTTCAGGCAGATGAGTCAAGCTGCGCCCATCCTGAGCCAGGTCGCCTGCCCTCCCCATCCAAATAGTAGCAGATACTTTAAACCTGCTCATCCCTGGCTATGCTGCTGCTGCTCTGCTGTTACTGCTTACGTCTCTCTGCCGCCCATGAGGTTTTATGATACCTCATGCCTAGCATCCACCTGTGGGCTCTGTCTATATGATTGCCTGTGATATCAATACTATCCAGCTGCAGCCTCGGGCGGAAGCCCGACGTGACAGAAGCCTCTGGCTTGTCGGAAGTGATGTAGAATCTTTCCCAGAAGTGGCCTTATTTTAAAATAAAATCAATAACACTACTTTCCATTGATGAATCATATAGTAAAACTAACAAAAGAGTCATTTCAGCGTGGTCTTGAAAGGTTTAGTCTGAAGTTCCCCCGAAAAAATAAACGTTAGACTTGAGCAAGTGAAATCCGTCTAAAAACTCGCCTTTGGGCCTCTACTCCCGTGCTGTGGTGCGCTTAGACGCAACTCCCTCTCTCCCTGCCTGTAATTCACTCTTTTGTATTGTTTTGGTCTGGTCGGGACGTTTCTGGGTGGAGATTTCTGTTTATATCGGCAGCCAATGACAGAGCTAAGGGCATGACGCTGTGTGGAAACCGTGCGGTTGGAGCATGATTGGAGCAGACGCCAGTCTCTCGAACTCTTGAAGGAAAAAGAACGAAAGAAACACCGTGTATGCACCGAAGAAAAGGTAAGAGCTTCAGATAATGCACTTTGGAAAACCAGGGTTAATCATGGTTTGGCTTGTAGCCGCTTCTGAGCTCTGAAGGAGAAGCTTGAAGTTAAATAGGCTAGCTAGAGCCAGGCGGCCATTAGCCTGAGAGGAAGGAGCGCTAGGGTGAGAATACTATTTGTTTGCAAACAGAAACGCTGGAGGGACTCCGGACTCTACCTTTAAGCTACTACTGTATAGCCCACACGTTTTCCTTTTATTACATAGATGTAACCAATAACAAAAAAGTGTGTTCATTAGATCAGGTTTTGCCCACTTTAAAGATCCAGAGGATCATCAAGGGAATTGCACATCAGAGAATCAAATGAAAGAATTTTGTGTTAAATAAATTTACCCACCAGATATTCCCAGCTAACAGAGGAACGTTCCACGAGCGTTCTCCGAAAGTTTTATTAAGATCATAGGAATCATTTTGCCACTACCAGCTGCCAACATTCTCAGAACGTTGACATGGAAAGTTTTCCAAAGGTTCCGGGAATGTTCCCCAAACGTTCAGGGGTGCCCGCAGAAATTTTTTCTGGGGGTGGCCACAAGGTGGCCAGAGAAAATAGCAGGGTGGCCAAGGGTTATTAAAGGATAACTGTTGTTTCTTTGTTTCTTTGAACCTGGACTTCATTTCTGGAATTTGTATCGAGTAACCTACGTGCATTTACTCATCAGTAACATTTCTGCATCACTCTGACTCCTTTGGACACTATTTAGTTTCGTTGTAGATCTGCATATATCCATATAATGGCAGTGAAAGGGGCAGAATGAATGGGCCTTTGACATTATCTGCACCAAACTTCCTTAATTTCAACAATACACTGTAAAAACTCAAATCTTATTAATCTTAATCTAATTTCTAATCAAAATATCTCACCACACTCAAAATATGACAAAACCACCTAAAAAGAAACATTTCAGTGAGATATAGAAACTGGTTTTAAGACAAATGCATCTTATTTCAAGAAATATAAGAAAAATTTCACTGGGCAGAATTTTTTTATACCTATTTTAAAAGTGGCTAGGACTTTTTTGCTTGTAATAAGCAGTTCAGTGTGTGTGTTTGCAAATAAATGACTTAACAAAACTTCACTGAAAACTGACCTCACTCACACTGAACACCAGAGCTGAAGAACGCCTCAATTGTAATATGAACAAACTAAATGGGAGTAGAGTGGTGTCGGCCCATAGAGAGCGAGGTAGAAGTAGGTGCTATTGTGAGAGGGGCATTAGAAACTGGTTGGGGCAGTTCTGGGTGGCACCTTCCTGGATGAATTTGCATAAGAAAGGCTGAGTTGATTAGGCGTAACAGACCTGGGGGGGACTACGGTAAAACACCAATGGCAGAAGGTGGTAGGTCTAGTGTACTATTTTTATTCATTTTATTTTTATAAGCCTATAAAGATTTTGACAAAATATAAAGCAAAATATGCTGCACCATATTAATAGTACATAAAAATTGATGTAAATTAAAAAAATATAATTTTTGCAGGGGTGGCCAGTGGGGTGGCCAGCTTTTTGTTCAGGGGCACTGGCCACCCCTAGCCACACCCCTTAGAGGCGTCCCTGCAAACGTTATGGCAATGTCCCGTGAAGGTCGCTCAGTGAACGTTTCTGGCATTCGCTGAAGGTCATCTGCAGCCTCCAACAACTTTTAAGGAATATTTGCAGAAAGTTCTCCGAATGTCACCTAAAGGTTATATAATGTAGGTAATGTTTAGTTCACATTTTGCGGAACGTTCCTTTGAGGTCACAACTGTGCAACCATTAAGGAACCTTGTTCATTGGGATTGACGTAACAGGAAATTTGAGTCTAATTTATGATGAAAATTCAGATTGCAAAATTTAAAAGGAAAAAAGTCACAAAAGGACCTCTCTGTGCCCATCTATATAATTTCTGTACAAAAAAAATATGATAATATAAACAACGAAAGAACCAACTGTTTGGTCTCTTCCATCAAGCCAGAGGCTTCTGTCACGTTAGGGCCTTCCGCTCTGGGGCTGCAGCTGGATAGTACTCGTAATGTCTGCCAAAGCAGATCATTCAGAGAATGAACTGAGACAGAGCCTGACACCAAACCTGCTGCAGCCGTTCTCAAGGATACCTATGCCATGCTTCAGCTTGCCATGCTTCACGCTCCAATGAATGATTTGCTCTCGTTCCATCGTTGTCGGACTGAACTGTTGTACGTAGTAAAATGCTTTTATGTTTTCATATCTGTTCTCTTTTCCAAAACAGTGGTGAGTCTACGCTTGAAGAGGCGACTGTGTCTACGCTTGAAGAGGCGACTGTTTGAGCACATCATGCTGGTTAGGCGAATGTAAGGGGAGGAGGCTCATCATTGTGAAAGAGATTACCCAGCATTATCAATATTCAGTGTTGTATAAAGTGCCCAAAGCCATACTTGAGTAAAAGTACCTTACTGAAAAATGACTCAAGTTAAAGTGAAAGCCTTGCCTGCTAGAATATTAGTTGAGTAAAAAGTAAAAAAGTAGCTGGTATTTATTTACTGTACTTAAGTATCAAAAGTAAAAAGTACTGTTAATAAAATGCAATCAGAAATTTGAGTTGAACATTTTCGTTATTTCTGTTTTAGTTTTAAGTTCTAATTTGCAAAGTGTAAAGGAGTTTCAATACCTCCTTAGATAAACCCAACCATATAGAAAAATACTGTACACAAAAACATCCATACCGACCCGCATGCATGCCTGCCAACATTCATACCCACGTGAATTCAATATTAAATCATTCCTGATAAACTCTTGGTGCTTGGAGGTGATGCAAACAAACAAAGAACTTGACTGGTTAAACTTTAACGTGACTGCAGTGCGACGGCGCTTGAACTGTCCATCCAGTCATTACTGAACCCTGAAAAACTTTTTGTTCAACCTCAAAGAAGTTGTTTCTCAAAATGGTGAGAACTCAGTCTCGCTCTTCTTGGACTGAAGATCAGACCAGCGATGCTAAACAGCCGTTCAGCTGCTGCTGAGGCAGGTAAAGGTGTGTTTAGCTTCAGAGACGGCTGCACAAGGTTGCTACTAGTCCCACTACAACAAAACAAAGATTGTCCATTGGCTGTTACGTTCCTTGTTATTTTGTAACGAGTAACTAAGATGCTCAGGTAAATGTAATGGAGTAAAAGTATTGATTTTTCTCGGAAAATGTAGTGAAGTAAAAGTAAAAGTAATTAGAAATGGAAGTAGTAAAGTAAAGTACAAATATAAAAAAATACTACTTAAGTAAAGTAACAGTATTTTTACTTAGTTACTATACAACACTGTCAATATTTAAGCGACTACATATTTTTGCCATGACATTTTCCCAAAAAAACAAGACAAATTAGGGCATGTCAGAAACAGACCCATATCCCTCAGGAGCAGAGTGGGATCTCCAACAAATAGACAAGTTCATTTCTGCTTTATGAATCCTCACAGGTGTCCAATGTAAACGGATAAGTATTTGAAATTGTATGAGCTTTGAGCTTGCATCTCTCATTGGCTTTATGCCTGACCAATGTATCCCATTCACAGCCAAATTTATCCCTGTTTCTTTTCCCCACGCTGTTTTCAAACCTCTATTCGCATTACTATTATCTTCATTTAAGTATTTATACATGTTGCTTACCAAGTGAGGAAGACTAACCGGTTTTTGAATTCTGGATTTTACCAAAGATTTTGATAGGATAATTGGGAGAGTTTACTTTAGCCTTAGCAAACAGTCCCTCAGCTGTAAAAACTGCCAAAATTCTTTATTGTAGAGACCATGTGTTAGTTGAAGGTTTTAGAAAGATTTTCATGTACTGTCATGAAGAACATGTTCAATTTTATTAATTCCCTCACTTAACCAAATTTTCCCTAAATATGATCTTCCCCCTTATTTAAAGCATAGGATTCAGGCTCAATCCTGCCTCTTGGCAAATAACAGCCAAGCTAGGAGGCAACCATACCTCAGAGTAAAAACAGGGGAATGGATGGAAAATGATCCATACCTTGAACAAAAATGTATTTTTAGTTCTAGTTTTCATGGCTCTTGGGAAGGACATTGATTTGTTATTCTGAGGGCTGAAAGGAACAATCAGGAATGCATTTACAGAGGCTGAATGGATGTAGAGAAGGATCTTTAGAAGGCTCCAGAGTAAACAAGAATCTATTAAATCCTTAGTGTAGTCCAAGTATTGTATCACATAATGAGCTCTTTTGTAGGCTGCTGCTGCATAAAGAGCACACACTCCCCCTCACTTCACATTTCCACCAACAAAATCATCATCCTTCAGTCTCCTCCTGTTGCACAACCATAATGTTCCAGTACTCATTTTCTTTCACAGTTGCAACATATTTTAGCTCCTGGTATAGTCCAGCTAACAAAGCAGGTTTCATAGGTTTTATTTATTTAATTAAATTACCTTAATGCTAATTGAGAACCAAAAGTGACCCACTCAAGCCCTCCACTGCAATGGTCAAGTTATTTAGGCCAGTACTAAATTAAACATTAGTCGAAATTGATTTTCTATTCTACAGGAAAAACCCTACAGGGCTTGGGAACAGACGTCACAGTGCAATGCATTGTGGGAGGTGAACAATACGTCGCTGCCATTTTTTGAGGCCAGCGGGAGGGACCGACTTAGAACAAGAAAACAGCAGGATGCTAAAAGTTCAAATAGAAAGAAAAGACCGGAACCAAGATAAACTTCTTCCCGAGGCAAGAAGACGCTATGTGGAGAAGATTGCGTTGATCGCTGATAAGGATCCATATTATGAAATGCTGGCTACAGAGTGGACCCGTGACCCCGATCATCTGCTTCCTCCTCGACATTTTCACATACTTTGTCTGTGGCGTAAGTGCCTACACTTCGTCTCAGTTTCGGAATTACAAGTTTACGAATAGCTGGGTCTAAGAAGTGGGAAGCCTGCAAACCGATGGGCTCAGACAACATGGTCATTGGTAAGCATCTGAGTGGCTCGGCTAAATGCTCTTCCAGGGTCCCATTCATTCATGTGTTTGAATGAGGCTTCCTTGTAGCCTGTTAGCATGCTAACCGCACTATAAACAGAGGCTATGTTACAAAATAAAAGGGAGCTTTACAGGTAATATCTATTAAAAATGGGAGAAAGTATGAAGGTAATCATCCAATTATGACACATATTTGCACTTACCGGAATGAAAATGCCTAGAGCACACGAGGTAGGATGGGATGTTAGCAAATGTATGTCCGTGCATCTTGTAGCTGCTATCCATGCCATCCGCCACCTCCGGGTTACTTCTGACACAAGACTCCCTTGATTTTGTTTTTCATGTTGGAAACCAAAAACAACAACAACAAAAAAAGACGGCCGGTTTTCAGATTTTTTTCCAGATCGATCATGTGCAGGAACATTGGAACCCACAACACAGCAAAAGTTCGGGAGGCAATCGCCATGCTGACATTCCTCCACTCCGACATGGTCCCCAACTGTCAAAATGGCAACACCTAAAAATTCCACAATAAATCCTTTAAAAGCCTCCTCCCTCCCCTGGCATTTAGATTTTTCCGTGCTTTTACAGCAGACGGACTCCACAATTTTGCAAAGCAGCTTAATGATCTGTTATCAAAATCTCCTGAAACGGGAAATATAATCTGCCTCCACATATTAATGTAACTCCAGCTGGTGTGAAACATGTTAGATTCATGCCTGTATCTCAGGGATCACTGACTGTCAGCAGAAAAAACAGCGTCACTCACCTGTCACCGCAGCCAGCTGAAACAGAGTCTCCACAGAGCCGCACGTCTTCATGCTCTCTGGCATCATAATGCAACATTAAAACTGCAGTTACAGATATCAATGACGGCGCTGCAGGTGACATCTGAAGTCACTGACTAATTCCAGCGAAAACGTGTGAATAATGTCCAGTCTCCATGCCATACAGCAGGGGAGGGGCGCATCATTGTGCGCAATTATGGATGCCGCACAAAACCGCCATAACACTGAAATTTTTTATTTTATCTCCAGACGCTGCAGTTCGTTCAGATTCAGTTAAATGGTTGGAATGAAGCCGCATCATCCAGATAAACAATGAGCTCCATCAGAACTGTTTAAAAATCTGATTTCAGAAGTTAAAACTTTATTTAGGAAATTAATCAGAACACACAATGAAAGAAATCACCAGCACGCTCGCTCTCAGCATAATTTAAAAAGCAATAGGAGAAGATTGCCCACAGTACTGTTAATTATATCTAAATCTTTTAGCTTTTTTTAAAATATGCTTTTTAATATATATTTTAGATAAGTAATCTATTTGCCATCATT
Source organism: Atherinomorus stipes (assembly GCA_023101725.1). Lineage (NCBI taxonomy): Eukaryota > Metazoa > Chordata > Actinopteri > Atheriniformes > Atherinidae > Atherinomorus > Atherinomorus stipes. The sequence continues at coordinate 27,151 of JALJCO010005196.1, read as the reverse complement.
TTATTCATCTGGTATCCTCTCGTCTGTTTATATGCAAACGCACTGCAGTTTCATATTTGGAGGGAAAACTGGATTTCATTCCTTGGCATTTTACCAAATTGTGTTGTGGCAGCAAATATTTATTCATTTGCAGAAGCTAAACTCCTAATGAGGCTCTCTTCATCGTTTGCAGTTCAGCACTGGACAGCACCGAGTCAGAGACTCGTATTATCACACGTTTCCTAAAGCCTTGTGGGAATGGTGGGACGTTTGTGTGCCAGAATAGTGGGATTTCGGGATGGTGGTATGTTGAAATGACAGTATGTCTAAATGCCAGCATGTAACCAGCAAGTTCAACCATGTTGCGTATGTAGCCCGACTTCGAACAATGGCCTCCAAAAATGGAGAATCATCACGTCGACCCCCGGGACTTACGCTGTGACGTCACGTTCCCAAGCCCTAAAACAGGGCTATTCAAATGGTAGCTCATTGGCCACATGCTGCCCAGCACCAACTTCCATGTGGCCCGGCTTTTGGTTCTGACAAAACAAACAATAACTTAGATTTCATTAATCTCAATTAGGAAATTTGTTCCCTGCATTTAACCCATCTCCAAGTTAACCACAGAGCAGTGGGCTGCCACTTACAGCACCAGGGGAGCAGTTGGTGGAGGTTAAGGACCTTGCTTGAAGGCCCATAGTAGTCCATCTTAGTGTCATGTTGGGGACTCAAACCCAGGTCTGCTACATCAAAGCCCCCGACATTACCACTAGGCTACCCACTCCCCTATATAGAAGTATGAAAAGAATAAAAGTCAAAAGATTTCAGATATTTCTTTATCTATTGAGGAAACTCCCACCATTGTATGGACACTAAATGCAACAATCGTTCGCCTAGCAAGAAGCATAGTCAAGTTGTTGCATCCAAATGTCAGAATGGCTTCGCATGAGCTGCTACCACTTTCAAACAGTAAATACTCATCGTTGAATCTTTCAGTATGGTTTATAAAACATCCTACCACATTCAGAAAGTTTACAGCCCTATTGAAGTTTCTGATTCAGGTTGCAGCCTGTGTTAACTGTTGCAGACACTGAGTGGTTACTGACAGTCGCACTTTTAAACGAAGAGCTGCGCACCACTTTGGAAAAAGAATGCATTCTGGTCTTCTGTAATCCTTTGCGAGTCGATTTGGAGTGTGCAAAAAACTGTGGACATGGACTCACTATTTAGAAAGATCAATATCTTTGCTTCTATGATCTGAATGACATTTTTCTTGATCATCAGAGAAATTTCTGCCTCCCTTTTCCTTGAAGTGAAAGGGATCGTTTGCTTATCAATACTTTGTGTCCTGTGTGTTCTGTTACTGGGGGTTTGCTGTACTGTGTGGCCGGATGAGCTAGGGGCGCTAAGAAGTCTGAAGAGAATGGGGAAGGATAGAGAGACTGGGGGATGAGGAAGAGTGTGTTGTGGCTAACAGCAATTCTGTTCACGTTGGGAAGATAAAGTGAGAGTCGGCACCCCGTGTCTTCCTCACAGCAATAAGGAGACAGACTTGCAACATTACTTTTTGCAATACCAGAAGTAAACAGGAATGAGGAATTGTGGAATAGGCTACATTGGTGCTAACCAGTGATGCTAACCCTATGGTTAACTTTGACGGTTCCGTTAGCTGACGGCATGACTAACCTATGCTTTGAGCAACGCATATTTAACAGTCGGTTAGCTAACGGCAGGTTAAGGATTTATCGGACCGTTAGGGGTTAACCAGTGGTTAAAATAACCGAGAATTGAACAACCAGGCCCTGTCCTACATGTACAGACAGAACCAAAAAACATTGCAGGATTTTTAATTTGTGGCACCTGGATTTTCCATCTTTGATTACATCTTACAACTGGAGCTGTACAACCATAGTGGGGTCATACTTAAGCATAAGAGAGCTACAGCAGCATCTCCCCACTTGATATTGGCAAAGAAGAAAAGACCATTTACAGACTGAAACAGTGAAAGACTGAATACTGTGATAAATGTGGTGATAAATGACAACAAAATTAAAACAACTGGTACATCTGCCATAAGAAAATGTTTGCTTATACTAGCTACTTACTGGCCACAGACCATTTCTGGCCCAACTCAACAAGTAATTGAATAGCCCTGCCCCATAAGATACAAGTCAGCATTTTTACTAGCATTACTGTAATTGAAAGAGTTCTGAAAATTGTGTCCAAACACGTGTAGAGCATCCATGTGCAGGTCAGAAAATGGGAGGAGATATTTTGTTAAATATAGTGTTTCTCTAGCCCTCCCACTGGTTCACTGTCTACAAAGATGTAAACTTGCTGGAAGAAGCTATTTCTGCCTGTCTGTAGGAAACACCATCTGGAAATGGGCAGCTTAAGACATGTCATCGCTGAAGAACCTAGGATGATCAGGTATTTCTTTCATCTCCAGACACCTTTCATCTAGGCAACACGTCGAGTGATGATCAGAGCCTGGTTTGCTACCTCCTTGGCAGAGGTAACAAACCAGGCTCTGATTTCACAAGCTGATCATCTATCATTGTGAGATCAGCCATGTTGAAAGGCTGCTGATCGGGGCGTGAGTACCCCCTTGTGGCAGACGCGTGCAGCTGCGCTACTGAGCACATGATTGTCAGGAAGCATAAATGCAACTTATGAGCAGCAGTGAGCACGATGACAGAAGACTGTTGGACAGACTTCTAGCCAGTTGAATATGGTGAACTGTGTGCGTCTAGGAGGACTGTAAGTAACCAGTTGTATTTCTGCCTGCACAGGATGTTTATTTAGCCTTTTAATGTTATTTAGCTGATTTACTTATTCATAAGTGTTGCTCCATTCACCATGTGCTTTTTTATGTTATTAAGCTAGCTGACCTGTTACATGCCAGTTACTGTAACTGTTAGCCTTGCCCATATATGCATGATTAATCCTAACTGTGAGGGATTTATTAGTAATAATTAATACCTTGAATGTGTTTATTTGCTAGACGAATGTTCCTCATGGCTTTGTATTTCTGTGTTTATAGACCACACTCACTTCCATCCAGGCATTCACCTTAACTAGCCCTGAATTCTCACCTGTAAGCCTGGTTGTTTGTTGCATTACTGTGCTGTTGTGATTGAGTGACCAAAGTAACGACAGTTAATCAGCCCAACAAGTCCTGCTGTTCTGACTAACACCTTGGTGAACATCACACCTCCTTATCAACGCTCTAAACAGTCAGACATGAACATCACCCTAATAGGCCAAATATTTGGAATTTTTCAATATAACTCCATACAAATGGCCCAAATGTTTGCTTTAAAAATGACAGGAAAAGATCTCAATGAGTTCTATAATGTTTCTCTAAGTTGATCTGGATCCAGAAAAAAATTCCTGATACTATGATCCAGAACACACAACAATAAGGGAGTCATGCTGCTTGCAGCGGAGGTCTGCACTCTCCGAGTACTTTCTAGTTTATTTTATAACTTCTCATTACACATTACACATAAACATGTTGGCTCTCATTTATCAAACGAGCATGGAATTGAGCGCACATCTGATCAAAGAAATGATCTTGATTGGATCCACATGTGATTCATAAAACGTTCAAATCTGACCGCTCCTCATGCATTCGAATTATCAGGCCTTGATAAATGTGCTTGACTGAAATCCATCTGCAATTGTGTGTTACGCCCTTAAATATGCACAGTTCAGATAGTCGCCCAGTGAGGATGAACCATTAAGAGGAGGGATTCTGCCAAAAAATAAACTTTTGGGGGATTGAGATTGATTTTTTTTTTTTTTGAGGTGGGAAAGAATAAAGAGATACTGTTTGGTAACCTACATACTGAATAATTTGTTTGTTCAGTAATGAAAGACAGGAAACAAAGGAGCTGGCTTAAGTTCAGGAAGTAGTGGAGTTGTGCATAAAGCCCATTAGCCTTAAGAGAGCTGCATTCACAAATGCCAGAATAGCACACTACAATAACTTTCATCAGGCAGAAACACAGAGCATTCAGTTGACGTTAATCCAAAATATGAGCAACGTCTTGAACAATCATTCAATGAATTCATTCTGGCAGAACACTGTTGGATAGCATAAACCAGGTGCCAAGGGTGCCCAAGTTCGGTCCTCGGGTGCTACTATCCTGCAATTTTTAAAGCATACCTCTCCAACACATGGATCACATGGGTAATTTCCTCATGCACATGCCATTCAGCTCTGCAGAGGCCTGGTGACAAGCCATTCATTTAATTCAAGTGTGTTGGAGATTGGGTGCAACCAAAATGTGCAGGATTAGACTTAAGCAAACTTGGCATAAACGGTGGAAGAGTTACGGTGCGCGCTGTATGTATGTGGGCTTGTGTCATGGGCAACAGATCAGGTCTGAAAGAAGCTTTGACAAATTAAAAACTTAACCTGTTTAGAAACTTGATGCAGCAGCACTCTGCTAGCGGGGAGGGGAGGAAGGGGGGTGCAGCGTCTCCGTCTAACAACACAGAGTTGCCTGTGGACGCCTTTCCACTTGTACTCTGTGGACAGGCTGACACCTCGGGTGCTATCAGCCAATGCCAGCAAAAATGCAATTTTCAGCCTGATGAATCGTCTGGCAATGTTTCATGTAAGTGTGCACCATTTGTGTAATGGGCTTTTTTCTAAATTCTAGTATGTGATTATTCAGTATTATTGGAATTTGCTGCCACTAAAATGACACTGTAATGTCAATGGGAATTCCTGTGAAAATGTAAGATTACTTGGTTTTCTGTCTGGTTTCTGTTTTTGTTTTCCATATTAAAACATAGATGAGGGAGACATTTCATCTCTTAGATGAAGAAACCATCTGAAACCTAATACCCAAAATTGGACCCAAAGCTCCAGTTCTCTAAACTGTATAGAGAACGAGTAAGTAGTTATAAGTAGAGTCCTGAAAGTTAATCAGTTATTTTGAGGCTTAAGGGGCTCAACATTGTCAAGGCAAATGGCATGCATGCTTGATATACAAAAGGCAAATTCCTGATGATGACAATAGTCTTTTTTCACATTTATGCACAGCACACTAACAAAATAGTTCATCCACTTACTTCCAATGTTGTGAAAGAGGCTGTAGCAGAACATTTTCTTTCATTTGATCTGACAGAAGACACATATGAAATGAGCATGCAGAGAACCAGGCATTGGCCCAGCCAGTTATTGCACATAATCTGCTTTACATTTATCATGCTGAAGAGGCGAGGACAGCCGGTTGAAGGTGAGCAAGTAGTGGAAAATGGTGACGATGATAAATGGGATGAAGTAATTTAACCCCTTAAACCCCAAGGTCCCCCAATTGGGGGACCTTAAGACTCTCTGCAGCAAAGACGCACAATGTTGCACTAATTTGGCAACCATACCATACATCAAATTAAACAGGAGAAACTCTGCTACAAGTACATATAAGTCATTTTAACATACACCAAGTATATTAATGTTTAAATATCAAAATCTAAATAAGGTCAGAGCGTCCACCCACTCTGCACATTTCCAACACTTCTACCTCTCTGATACTTCATGGTAGACAAACAAACAGTATATCATATGAAAGCTAAGATCCTAGCGATTTCAACAGTACCACTATTATTTCTATGACAAAAACTCAGTGAACCAGCAGCCAAAGAATACAAACATAAACAACCCTTACTTAGAGTGACTAACAGAAATTCTTCTTACACAACAAAAGTCCCCATTTCCCTTTATTATACACAAAATGCTCAAATAGACCTTTAGATGCAGAGATATACTTATATTTTGGGTATGTATTTTCAAGCAGAAACCTTAAAAGAGCTATAGAGCTTAGGGGTTAAAGAGAGAATCATAGACAAAGTAGCCCTTTTATTGTGAATCCTAGATCCAAAACCTCCCAGACAGTTTCAAATATTAACTATGTGGTTCAGCAAACCTCAAGTTTAAATGGGAAATTTGGTGGGTAGGCTGCAATCAAAGACCATGACACTGTTTAGTCTGTTCGGGCATGATCAAAGCCGACAAATCGAGGAGCTTAAGCAGGGGAGTTTTTTGATGCAGCTGAGCCTTTCAAAGAGACCTGAGACAGACTATAAGCAGATGAAGTATTTATCTGAAAATGGGAACTTCATTCAGCTAATAGAGGAGCCTTTCCTAAATAGCTAAACCTTTGTACAGGAGAGGGACGCTAGAGCTGACAATGTGAGACGAGTACTTGTGATTGATATTTCCAGTATATTCAACTCAAGCACCTTTTGGTCATTAAACTGGAATTTCTAGGTATTTTACAGGCCATGATGGAATGGCAACAGAAAAAAGAGGAGCGATGCTCAAGTATATATTTGATGGAGATTTTTGTACAACTCATCCACTCTTTTGGGAAGAAGTGTCTATCTCATTATTGTTCCTCCACAAAGATACTGAGAAAGTGTCAACCCTCTTGGGTCAAAGACAGGGGTTCACAAGTAAGGATTCATATACTTGGTCTTGAAGAGTTTGCCCCTCAGACCTCCTGTCTAATCTGCAGTCATTCCTGTCAGCGGTTTATATATCTGATGATGTAAAGACCTACAGCATTGATACAGTGTAGTGCGCACTGGTGTGGAAGAACTCAAGTGTCTTAAGAGAGATGGAATCACTGTTCACGCACATAATGTTCAAGGTGTAAAATTCTCACCCGGGTTGGGGGTTTAGATCCTGCGGACAATTTGGTTATGGGATAGCAACCTACCAACCTTAGCTTGAATGAATTATTCTTATTAATATGGAGAGAACTTTCTGAGGAAACTATGTTGCTTGTGCACAGTGCATTGAGATGTCTTGAAAGTGCAGAGCACAGGGAGGATCCTACACTGTTATGTGATGTAATACTCACAAGGCAGACTAGCAGACAGACAACTCTTTTTCAGACGGGCCTTAAAAGGGACAGTGTCTGTCACAGCCCGTCGTTAGCTTTATCATGTGACAGACAATGCACACTCGACATAATGCATGACATTCTGGAAGGGGTGGGGCTATATGAATTTAAGCTCTCCTGTGCTGAACGCACTCATAGACCAAAAAGCATATAACACCTCCATTATAGGTAAAGGTCATCCGGGCCCAGTATTTCAAAACTTTCTTGAATCCAGATCAAAATGATCTGGATTCCCAAATCCCTGGATTCAGGTCCTTGGATCTCAGATTGATGTCTGTGTATTTCGAAACTTTGGTGGATTGGATCTAAATGATCCTGATCCTGTTAGACGGAGATTTACAAATTCGTCCCTCCCACTGGATTATAGACAGGAAGCAAGAAATGATGATTTAAAGAACTTGTCTTGAGCATGTGTCTGATCAATAGTCAGTGTTAGAGAAAATAATTCCTTAACGATATAGTTACAGAATACTGAATACCCATTCAAAAATTCATTTTGTAACATATTCCATTATATTTCTTAACTCTAGAACTGTATTCTTTCATCTTCTCTCTACTTTCCTTCCAGACAAGAAGAGAATGGAAATCATTTTTATTTTAACAGTGAAGATGAAGAGAAAGAAAGAAAAAAAGAAAAGAAAAAAAGAAAGAAAAAAAAACCAAACAAACAAAAAAAAAACTAGAACTGTATTCTAAATACTTTAAATACTTCTATTAAACAGCAATTGTGTCTATTAAATGCCACATATGCAATGGCAGCTCCTTTCGCAGGAAAACAGAGACTTTAAGTTAAGCATTATTTCAAATAAATTAAACAATTACCATTTTGTTAAAAATTAATTTTAGTAGTCTATTTATAACAGTGTACAGATTATATTTCTGTTTCTGTAGTAAAGAGACAAAGTACATAAACTGATTTATGCCACCTTAAAAGCAGATCACAATCTTGGCTAAAAGAGACATCTGTGGCAATGGCGTAGCCACAAGTGTGCCAGGGTGTGTCACCCACAGAGGCAGCTGGCACATCTAGCAACCTACCCACCTGACTGTAGGTCTGACTCGCCCAGCAAGGATTGCAGAGCGCTAACTGCTGCTTATAACGATGGAACACAGTTCCCAGTTCCTTGACAGACAGCTGGTTCAACTGAGCAACCATTTTCAGAGAGGCTCTTGTAGAAGCTGCTGGTCTGCATCAGACGTGTTTCACCAGCTGGATGCATTGTACGCGCAGAGGCACACATTAAGGACTTGAGTTTGGAGGCCTCTGTATTGACCTTTTGTGCAACTCGTCACATAAAGTGAACGGGGTACATCAGTTTCTGTCCATTATGGAAGAATTGGACTTGTGACAAAGACGTTTTTCCCCAACATGAACTGTTTACTGTGTATTCTGATAACAGTACCTGTTTCCAAGATGCAGTACGGAACACCTGTTTCCAGGTGTGAACATGATTAAATCCAGCAGCAAAGCTGCGATGCTCACAGAGAGACTGAACAGTATCTCCTGCTCATCTTTTAAAAAATAGCTTGCGAAGAAACTGGACTGATGAAATAAAAGTGCCAAGCCACCATATTCCCTTTAAACTTAGAGCTGCAGTAAACAGGTAAACTGCAATGTGATTGTGATTCCTGCTCCTCAGCTCCTTGTCTGAATCCATACCTGACCATGCACACATGTGAATAAGGTTGTATGCTAGGTAGGCAAGGCAACATGCCTGGGTCGGGAGTGTTTGGGTCCTGTGCTATTTACTGGAAATTATGGGATAGCCTACGCAACACTTGGCTTGTGCAACAAATAAATTATTTATTTATTGGGGAAATGTGAAAAACAGAATCTAATGGTACTACGAGAGTAACTGTATTCTAAATACACAGATTTAAAATGGTCATTTTACTGGAATACAGTTACTCATAAAAAGTATTTTAAATATGAAACCGGTACATGTATTCCATTACTCCCCAACACTGTCAATATTATGTACAAGTCAGCGCTGACGCTTAACCATAACTTCAAACAGAGAAACATCTCTGGCAGTAAAATTTATTTTTTCTTCTTTAACTCAGAAGTTTGTTCAGCTACAGAAAAGCTAGTAGTTGAGAAACAGAGTGGTCTGTAAATAGGCTACTTTTAACATTTCCATAATAATAAACATATTTGGTGAAAAAAATTTCAAGTCCCAAGACATAAATCAATGAAGCTCACTACTAAAACTGATCTGTTATTTGGCAGCAGGAGGTGGAGAAATGAAAATCTTGAGTAAAAGAAACTATTGAGAGTAGAAATTGAGCACACTCAGCAGCAGATTGTCCTTTCAAAGGGACAGACTGAATTCACTCAGCTCAGCAAGAAAAGGTGAAGGTAAAGAATAAGATGCTTGGAAAGCAGTTAAAGCAATAAATTTATGTGAAAATGAAACATGGTTATCAGTTAATTATGCAAGCATTTGTTTTATTTATGGAGCGTCAACATTGTGACAGAAATTGAATTTGCAGGATTCGTCTGTATAAACTGTCACTAAATTCGGTGCTATGTGCAGATTTTGTTTATTTATTTTTTTAAATTATGGACTGCAATTACAGCTACGTTCAGATATGGGGGAAATGTTGCACATATGTCGTTTGTCACACAAGCTTTTATCCATACATGTCAAGCTCCTCCTCAAATCCACCTCTGAGGTGGGTTTATTTCAATCCCCCTTTTTAGATCAAATGATCCAGATTTGACCCAAATTTTTGAAATACCCAAAAAGAACAAAAATCTGAATCAAAGGTAGACTGATTCACAGATCTGGATTTAAATCTTCAGGATAAAATCTCGTTTTAAATGCCCAATTTCTGATCTGATTGGAATAAATCCAATCCACCTGGATTAATTCTGGTGGATAATGTTTGAAATACTGGGCCCTGAGGAGCCTTGAAAGCCCACTACATAAGTCTGCAGCACAGATGTGGTGTCTACTTGGTGACGTTATCCTTTCTGGATGAGGTATGACAACTTCTGCTGTTGTTAATGTGCATGGTGATAATAAATCTCTCTCACGATGGTATCTGAAGCTGTTTGTCCAGACTTTGCACACAAAACACTTAATGGTCCATTATCCCCAGGCTATCAGAACGTTGGAACCATTGATTCATTTGTGGGTGATGCGCTCTGAGGCTCAACATAGTTTATTTAAACAAGTTAGTCATGTCTCTTGCAACTTCTGGAACATTTGCAAAACCATGGCCTGTAGACATCAGATAATGCTACAGTTTCATGTGTGGGTCTGAAATTACAGTAAATCAATGTAGTTTTCAGAAATTGGTCCTGGGTACACTACTGGCCAATGTTGAACGATTGAGAGACACAAAGTGGGCTGACAGGAATTCCCCTTTTCACTGAACTGCATCCGGTCAGGGTCAGCTATGAATATTACATACAAACCAGGTATGACGGTGTTTATATCCATTGACCAAGATGGACTTTAGTCAATCTAACCAATCTTTTTGGTTGGACACATAACTACCAACCAGATTGGTCAAATTCAGCCAATCTGTCTTTAGGGTGTAGCTTTTCAGAGGCGGGGAAATGATAGGGTTTAAGGAGTATTTTTTGCTTACAGTGTGCCTTTCAAACCAAAGATTTGTTGGCTATTGATGTGAAACAGCTGCTTGATCATCATCCACTACATGCAGCCCAGTCCTACAGAGACAATGATGAAACTAAGTACATTTCTTTTCCATTAAAGACCTTTTTTTTAGACAGCAGTTAGGCATGGGGCTGGGCGAGTTGACCTGAAATCAAAATCACAATAAATTCAACAGTAACTCAAGAACATTACATTCTAATTCTCTCTCCCTTTGAGGTTTTTGTAGAATTTGGGATTTCATCCCCATGGAGGAACAGAGAGAGGCACCTCAGGTTGTAATTCACCTGGTTCAGTATTTGTAAGTACTGTAGTTCTTCATTTTTAAACACAAGCGCTGATGTTTTTAGAAATGTAAGGCCCTTTCCAAATCCAGCCCCTCTCTACTTGCCCTAGGCAATCACTAACCTGGTAAACAGATATATAGCAAGCAACTGATATGGCAAAAAATGCCTATTGAGTTTCTATTAGGGGGGCAAATGTCAATGTCGCTTGGTAAATAAACTTACTAAACCCTATCAGAAGTATTACAAATGCATTTTTCACTCCAATAAATGTGCTGTGATCAGTTAGTTCTACTTGTAAGGGGCATTTGCAATTAATTTATTGTGTTACTCTCTTTCAAAGACAGACAGGTGTTGAACATATTCTCAGTGGACAAAACAAAATAAACAGCTATGACTGGCAGGCAAGTTTTCACCAGGGCAGCAATAAGCCAGAGTCCATTAGCATATTCCAAACTGTTCTGCAAATTTCATGCAAGCTCAGAAATCCAGCCCTCTTGAATGCAGAGAGGCTGGATTTTATAGGGCCTGAGTCTGGCACTGAGTAAAGATGCCACATTTGTAACTAGAATATGATTTAAGTGGAAGAATATTGATGGATGGAAATACTAGGACCCAGTAACATCTAAAAACTTTAATACCATATGACAGAGCACACTTACAATTCACTGGTTCTATTTAGGCATATAAACATACTTAGGGCATGGAAACATGGGTAAGGTGCATGGTCAAGATAGTAAAATGCTCACTTTAAACCTTTCCGTTAGCTGTTTAGCTGCCATAGATATTTTTTTCTCTTCCCTGACTGCTCTCTATTGTGACCAAAAGACTCACTTTAAATATGTGGAGAGCAATTGTCAGCACAAGTTCTGCCCAAAAAATTAAAGACAATTGATTTATTCAAAGAATAAACTAACTAGCAAGTAATCAAACCAAGGTAACAACATTTTAATTATTACTAGCTTACTGATAAATTGGGTTTTTTTTTTCACCTTGTCATCATTTAACTAACAAGTCTAACATTATTTGCATACAACAATGTCGCACAACTTACACGGTTTGGAAAAAAATACTGCAAAGTGTTTGACTCTTGCTGACTCTGGATGGTTTGCTTAACATTATATAACAGGTGTTTCTCTTTCTTAAATGTGACTGGCTGAGCTGCGTTCCAAGCCTGGTGTAAAACAGGCCATAACCTACACGTAGTTCCAGCACAAAATATCCCTGCGCCAACATAAACAGACGTTGCATTTACTAACAACCAACTGCTCTGTGTTCGACCCACTTGTTTGATTACATTTGTTTCGAGACTTTTGTAGACTTTGTGGTGAATTTTGATGTGCTGGGGTGGCCTGAACCTGGATCATCCAGGTTGGATGAGTGGTTGGACATAACTGCGCTGATTTCCCCTCAAGCTGGCATGCTGCTTCGCATTTGCAAAGCAGCCGTTGTTCTTTGTTGAAACGGCACCGAATTCATCTGATCATATGGAAGCCCATTTCCGCCACTCTAATGAAAAAAAATAACATGCTGTATCTCATAATTATAACTTAGGTATCTCATTATTATGAGATAGTATCTCATTATTATGAGATACTATCTCATAATTATGACTTAGCTATCTCATTATTATGAGATAGTATCTCATAATTATGACTTAGCTATCTCATTATTATGAGATAGTATCTCATAATTATACTTAGCTATCTCATAATTATGAGATACTATCTCATAATTATGACTTAGCTATCTCATTATTATGAGATAGTATCTCATAATTATGACTTAGTTATCTCATAATTATGAGATACTATCTCATAATAATGAGATACTATCTCATAATTATGACTTAGCTATCTCATTATTATGAGATACAGCATGTTTTTCATCAGAGTGGCGGAAATGCGCTTCCATAGATCACCGCCTGAGAAGCAGCACAGCGTAGAAACTGTTCGATGCCCTAGAGGCAGATGTCTGTGACAGAACATGAGTGTGAGACGTCTCTCCAGTTGCACTGGCATTTATGACAGGAGGCTGTGGAGACACCAGCTGAGATCATATCTGCACAAAAACACCAGCCGCCAAATGAACGCCATCGTTTTTCCAAACTTTTAACATTTTTATTTTAACTGCACTATGAATGGAAGTAACAACATTAACGAGCCCAGATAGCCTGAATTAATGAGGGCGAATGTAGCCGGATTTTTGGAAACAAATATCCTCCCGAAAAAAAAAGAAAAAATAGAGTCCACACCATCTTAAAAAATCTTACCAAACCAAACTTCAGAAGTATATGAAGCACATTCATGGGGTTTGAGCTGTTTCTGGGAGAAGCGCTCCTTTTAATCCACATTTTAATATCCTACTTAATCTGATTTAAGGCTGTGTAGCGAAATGTTAATATGGACGGAGAAATGAAACGGGAAAAAATAAGAAATGACAGGCGGGTAGGAGGAGTTTGCTGCTTAAATGGAGGGAAAGCATTTGCAGGTGGAAAAGAGGGTTTAACAAAACAAATGAAGCGTGGATCTTTGGGAGCAAAAATAAGTCGGCTGAGCAGGCCGTCGGATCTGAGCAGGTCATCTGTCTGATCGCCGTTTTAAACAAGTGAAAACTCCGCTGACCTGGTTCACAGCTTGTTTGCCTGGACAGTAACGACCCAGGAAATACAGGTTGTAAATGTGATCAGAGCAGATTTTGTTGCAGGCAGTGACGTTTAAAACTTAATACCCCAGTTATTAAAGTCCACATGCAGATAGGTAAACTAAATCTTCCCTTTGGCCGGAATTTTTTTAAATGAACGTTTAATGCCAAAATCAGTAAATACATAAAAAAAAAAAATAAAAGTAAAATCTACATTTATCTTGATGACAGGCCAAATCTTACGAAAATATCTTTATTTTAAGAGATACTCTGCTACTTGTGTACAAGCTGAGTTGCTTAGCAACCATGCTATCCACTTAATCTTACTGGTGGGAGAACAAATATTTCTCCATTGTATTATTTCATTATTACCCATGAATTGTTTATTTTTGTGTGTTTGTGTTTATTTTTTATTTGTTATCTTAACAAGGTAGTATGTAAGGTCACACATCGTCGTTCCCTACCGTTGTAAAACCGCTACAACCCATGCTTCTCGGGGCTTATTGCTTTATTATTCTGACGTGCACCACTCAGCACTGCTAAGCAACACATCTCCCATCGAACACCTGCGCATGTGTATGCTCAAAGATTACTGCATGCTAATTATAGGTTTAAAGATTGGATATGGAGTACGGACAGAACAACGACGTCATGTGTGTCTATGTTGTAGTACCAACAGCAGAAAAACAACTCCAAACGCTGGGTTGCCGATACAACAAGGGACCAACGGCCTGCACAATGTCCAACAAGTACTGCGGAGGAGTTTTATCACTGACAGCTAACGTTAGCCATGTTAGCAAGTGAGCTGGCTGACCGATCGAGGAAAAATGTCGCCATTTCCGTGTTTTGATGCCGTGGAAAATGTTTATGTGGGTCCATTTAGTGTAGCTTCACTTAAATTGACTATTTTTTGCTCTTCTCAGGTCACTTCTCTTCTGAGACCGATAGTATCTCTGGGGCTCAGCTGCATGACTTGCTGAATCCACCATTTTTCCCCAGTGCCAGTCTAGCTGTGCTGAACATACTATTGCCACACAGAGATCATATTTGGCAACCCCCAATGGCAGCCTGTAGGTGTAAAAATAACTCCATTGTCAAACCCGTTATGTTTAGCCTGAAAATATATATAAAATAAATTATAATTTTTCAAGGAAATGCTGTACTTTTACTCTGCACCCTTCCAAACACCTCGTGGAGGTATTATTTTAGGGAAAAATATAGCTTTTAATAAAAATGTTCCATACTCAACCTTTAACTGTTGCTAACGACTGAAAAATGTGCAGGGGACAGATAGGGAAAATGTGGGGGGCATGTCACACGTGTACCCCGTGTCCATTCCACCCATGTGTTTTGATACTAGATTCTGATTGACTAGTGGTAAATATGAACTCCAAGTCATGCGCTGGTCTCTTCATAAGGGACTAGGAGGTCCAGCCATGCGGTAGTCAGACAGGTAACTCTTCTGAAGTGTTTACCAGCATCTGCACAGTTTATGTTGAACTCCACATGACGTCCAGGCTGCTATAGATGTGTGCTAAGCAGAAGGAGGAAGATGTTACAAAACAAAATTTGCTAAATAAACAAGAAAATGCTCATCTTTCACTTGTTACTCCCCCATGTGTTGTCTGTTAAGGATATGTCCTCCACTGCCATTTGTAGGTGGGTGCAGGGGTTTGACTGCCTGACTGTTATCTTTGTTGGAAAAACTAAGTGGGAGTACAGGACATATCTTATGGGGGCACCAGTCATAGACGGGCAAGTTATCGTTTATCACACTGTTAGTTTAAAATGTGTTTAAAATGTAAAATGTGTCCACAACCTCCTTCCTCTTGGCAAACTGCTCACTTATTGTAGCTTTTGCCTATTTCAGTTGATTATATATGACAATAGAGGAGTTTTCTGTTTTTTTCAGTTATCTTTTTTATGGTATTAAAAGAGTTTTAACATTTAATTTGTATTTAAACCAATTTAGTACCAGCCACACCATTCTGACACTTAAAGGCAGGGTAGGAGATCTTGGAAAACAGTTCGAACAAGCTACATTTGAAAAAATATACCCCCCCCCCCGAAACCACGCCTCCAGGGCACAGGAACGCGTTGCGAGCGCTCTCATCGGCGAAGATAACCGACAACAGCCGAGTGGCTAGCTTGTTAGCTTCCAAGTAAACAACAGAGAAACCAAGTTTCTAAAAGTGATAATTATCTCACCTCCAACTTCTTCTGTGGCGTAAAACATCCTCCCTGCAAACACCAACACCTCCATGACTTAATCCACATCCGTTTTTTCTTTTTAAGAGCAAACAGCGGCATAGAGAAGAGCAGTGAGCAGCCATGTTCTTTCGATTCGTCTGCACCGAGATGCTCACGGCGAGTCGCGAGCGCGTGCACATGCACGCGAGGATGGTTGGTGTGCGACAGAGAGTGGTCCAGTTTGATGGACATAAAAATAATTCAATCAATCAATCAGCACGGGCCGTTCAAAACTCCATCCAATGAAATTAATTTCATTGGATGGGGTTTCTCCAGTGCTGTACGTTCCACAGGTGATTTTTTATTTTTATTTTTGTGTCAGAACATTTAATTAATTGGCTGTAATCAGGGAGTGAAGAAGACTTTAAGCAATATAGTAAAAAATACTCCTGGAAAACATCATCCACCCTTCCTTTAAATAGTTGGCCTACAGATGCCAGAGGAGAGCTGGCCCTCAGGCTGATATCCAAGGGGGTTGATGCCGCAGGGGTTGATCCAGAAGACCCAGTTTCTATGCCATACATGGTACTTATGTGAATCATTATGGGCTCTGAGCAAGGTGCTTAACCCTGTAACTCCTACCTGGGCACTGTAATTCACTGCCCACTGCTCTCTGGTTAATTTAGAGATATGTTAAAAAAGAGCCCAATTTCCTCATTTGCGATTAATAGAGAAAATTCATCATTATTGTTATTACATGTGTCGGAGGATTAATGAAAGACTTTTTATGAATAGCTGTCCATTTTATTCAGAAAAGCAAAATAAGTTATGAAGAAATGTGTTCAGCTAACTTTATAATAAATGAATATGAATGATAAATGATAACTAGAAAGCACTCCCTGGGAGTGCAGACTTCAATTAATGAGCTCAATACTGCCATCCTTGATACATATTGATTATGTTTAAGATCATTTCCTCCTTGGTGGAGGTATAACAAAACATGATCTTAGTCAAAGCGAGGGCTAACGAAAAGAATTTTAGAGAAGCTCCAGCTGAAATCAAAGGGTGGTGGTGGGGGGGTGTTTTACATTAGTGAAAATTTTCTAGAATCCATTATCCATTTTGGTTTCACAAAGTTCTTTTGTGCTTTACAGTTTTAGTTGCAGTTGGCAGTCTGGCCACCTCACAGTTTTGTGGCCTGAGCCAGGCTGGGGCTGATCTGTGACTTGTTTGTTTCAGGGATTTAATCTTGCATCTGGGCTGGACCCAGGCATTTAGAAAAAAATAGAAAAAAATGAAAAGATGATGAGAAAATGATTGCTTTATTTTTATTTATACTTAACTTTTTTTATTTACACAGGGATGGCACTGAAACACAATGTCTACTTTTGAAGGACTGAACATAAAGACTTGTATGCTTTTAGAAAAGACTAAGTGGAATAAAAACCAGACAGAATTCATACCGTCTGGCTTTTGTGTGCAGAGGATCCTCATGTTATTATGCAGCTGGCAAAGAGAGCACAGTTGAGCTTATCTTTTGCTCCCAACACTCACCCAGCCACTCATGTGACCTGTGAATGTCGCAGCATGGACAGTCGCACACAAGTTAAGCCCTGTATGGCTGTATTAACATGACAAACTAAATGTAAGCCGGAGTGTAAATCCTTCATGATGTCCATATGCAGTCTGCCGTTAATGATGAGGCTTATCTGCTTCAGAGTTCAATCCCCTCACAGAGGATAGGTCAGTGGATTACAGTAGTCACTGGTTGTCATGTTGTGCTGGATATGGGCTTGAAGCTTTCTGTAGTCATGACAACTCAAACTGAGTTTAAAAAAAAACGTCTGAAGATAAAACGTGCAGTATCTTCAGAGATTATTGTATAGCAACTTCGGACAGCTTTTTCCTGAAGATCAGGAGCTACACGGATGTAACTTCAATTCAGATATGAATTTACTCACAGCCCCTTTATCAGGTCCACCTATTAAATTTCTTGTTAACACAAATATCGAAACGGACAATCACACAGCGACATTTAGTCACGTAGACATGGTGAAGATGAAGACACAGTCATCTTCACTGTGTCCATGTGACTAGATGCTAACTCGAAACTGTAAAGGCAAATCTATAGATGGGTTTGTGAGCAATATCATAGATAAGATGCGCATGCAACCAGGGGGCAAGAAAACACAGGAAAGCATTACCGAACTATGAGAAGACGTGTGTTTTACATGCAAGACTCGACTTTTAATGCAGATGAGGTCATGATGTGACGTGAAAATGTTGGAGAAATGTAATATTTGAGTCGTGGTATTTGTTCAGTTACAAAAATCAAAATGTTAACGCATGTAAACAGTTAAAAATGTTAATGATAGGACAGTAGGAGTGACTGGTCTTCAGAAAATCCTCCTGGATGACTCATGCAGGTTCAGACAACATGATTTATTTAGTCTTTCACCATGGTCACCATGCCGGATTAAACCGCCGCAGTGGATTGTGGAGCCGTTTACAAACATCCAAGTCACAGAACAACGCATCCTAGATTTAACATGAAGTACTGGGGTCGTAGATCAGATGGCATTTTAGTTTATACCGTTAGCCTTGTTAGCAGTTAGCTAGTGTGTCTATCAGAATTTTACGCACAATAAAGCATAAGGTTACACAAGCAGCGAGACTTACGGACAGCAATGCAGGTGAGACCCTTACCGTTGGAATCACCTCCTTTCCAAACGTAGTGTTGATGTCCTCTTTACCTGGTTTAATCCCAAACTAGTGAAAGTCTGCTCCTGTGTGGAGGTGGCAAAGACGGCACTGGAGCAGAGACCAAACCTGCTGTGGATAGCGGACTGTTGTGGCCTATTTTGGTTTAAACAACGAGCCTTAACGAAAGTTAAAGCCGCTTTCTAACTCAAGTTTTTCAGGCAAATTTCAAATGAGGTCCAACACTAATAATATCCATGTTTTAACAAGAAAAATGCCATGACTGGGTGATGTGCAGTCAGTTAGTGTTGCTGCTTTTGTAACTTATCTTTTGTGTAACAGACCAGTAAACAATGGTAGACAAACGGTGACAAACTGTTAAAGTAGCTACAAAAGCTGGCACTGTTTGGGTAGCTTCATGTCAGACGTCCGCTCCTTATATTCGTCAGAGTCCAGCCCTTTTACTCTGTGGATTCTCTTTATCAACCATACCGTACGTTTTTATCAAGTTTTTCTCTGTTGGGACATCATTTCCTTCACTTGTGTGTCCCGATAAAACTTTGTTTTGGCTTTGACGCTTGCCTCGTGAACGCGCTAACAGACAGGTCTAATTCTTGTGCGTTTTCTTGCAACAAACAATAGTTGGGGATAAAAACATGTCAAAATGAGCTCATTAAATTTTCCTCCCACCCAACTATTATTAAAAATCCATTTGAAGATAATTTAAGAAGAATTGTGTATGTGAAACACAACACAGGTTGTGACACCTTTAATTTATTGTGATCTGGTTTTCTATCCAGCACCAGCTCACAAACTGGTTTCAGGTCTCATTTCCACTTGAACAAGTTTATATTTAGCTCTTGGATTAAAAACTAAGCTGATGTTAGTTATCAGATTTACATGACAGCATGTCATAGCTGCTCCTCTGAGTTTCTGTGATGTGACCACCCACAGACACGCGCACATCCACGAGATGAGCGTACACAGATATCAGTTTAAAACTCTACCGAGAAGCTGAGGATAGAAACACTCGCACTCCTCTTCACCTGCTGATGAGCTGAGAACGAGCATGTTGCGGGAACGCGCACAGCTAATACCGCCGTTAAAATCACGTTTAATTATGTCAGCACGTCATCTTAGATCTGAACTTTAAGAATATTTAGCACGACTTCGTGGAATGAAATGGTTTTATCAGGGCTTACACAATCTTTTATGTTTTTCTGTCCTCTGTGTTTTCTCTTTTATTTTAATCAGTTTGGGAACATGACATGACTGAACAGAGTGTATATGGTTATGATTATTTAAATATTAATATTATTAATACTGGAAGGTTAGCAGTTACAGAGTTTATGAATACATCATTCAGCAGAGCTGATTTGTAGTTTCTTTAGGTTATCAACACAGTGGCTATCACACTTACTGGTGTTCATCCTACCCCCCACCCCACCCCGACCGCAGTCCTGCAATGTCGGCACACTGATTTTCATTTTGTCGACTTTTTATTCAGCTCCCTCTTCGTCTAAACCAAAGTGCTCCCAGACAGAGGACTTGAGAGTTGAGTTCAACAATCTCACATGCCATGTTATTACGAGTTGTTAGAAACAGGATGGTAGCGCGCTGCGCTGGTACGTTATGTCCGGTGGCACGCAAAAACTTAATGAAACACTTAAAGGGAGACACGTAACACTTTTGTCTTTTTCCCGCTTTTTTCCGTATTTTTTACCCGCCTCCTCCCTTTCTTTTTTCCGCTTTCTTTTTTTCCCTTTTTCTTGGTTGTTTTCCTCTGTTCTTTTGCGCGTTTGTTCTTCTTTTTCCCCCTCCCTGTTTTTCTTTTTCCCCCCTCTCCCCTCCAGGGGGTCGGGGGGGGGGCAGCTAAATGAACAAATCCTGCGCTGAACAGTTCGGTACAGGGTCATGCCGAACTGAGAGTAGTGTACTGAACAGTTCAACACAGATGCATGTACATACAGCCCTAGTGTCGAGCCATGGCTACAAAACTACAGTTGAAATCAGGAAGAAAATCTTTATTAAATGGTTTTCCATGTTGTAGCTGAAACATAAAGGAGCAGGAGTTGGGGCTTGTTTACTTCTGTCCACCCCCTGTCCAATCAGAGCCCTTCCAAAACCCCGGATCTAAAGAGGAATCAAATAAACGCGTTTCCCGAAATATTAATTCATAATTATTTAAACGTAAACATAAAACATAATTGCAAATGATTTAATTAGAAGGAATTCCATATTATTAAAAAAAAACTAATCAACGGGGCCAATGCCTTTTCCAGTTAATCAATGCCTTGATTAACTTACAATCTCCATTCATGTACAGGAAAATGGTTCACTGTAGTGAAGACTGCATCAAGAATAAAGCCCAGATTGCATCCAGTGTTCCACAAACAAGTTTACCAATAGCAAGATGAATTCACATTTGAGTATTTGTCCTCATTCCTTCATATAAACTCGAGTGAAGTTTGTAAGTTCTTCCTGTTTATATGTGGGGTATATGTGGGAAAACTGTAAATTCATCTGTTAAACTAAAAATCCATTAGTACATGAATCAGTCCGGTTGAATACTGTTCATATAATGTGGATTGAATTGTCAAAAGTTGGAAGGAACAAATTGCTTCTGTCAATCAAATGCAATTGTTACCAACATGGCTCAAGATGGCAACAAAGGAGGAGTTCACACAATGAAAAGGTTTAATATCCAGTTAATTTTATTATAAATCACGAAAACTTAAAGATGATGTATGGAAATCCACAGCTGCAGCACATTCACCAATAATCACCACTGACAACTAAAACACAAGTAAAACAAGATGGTAGGCCATCATACAATCTATTTTGTTATTAGTGTTATGTGCACGCACACACAAAAAAGCTGAACTATGAAATAAAGACTGCAGTCTTTCTTTGTTCACCTTTTTGTAGTAGCCTAGAATGGTCTGGCACAGGGCGCCCAAGTCTGGTCTTCGAGAGCTACAATCCTGCAATTTTCACCCCTCTCCAACACACCTGAATCAAATGGCTAATTACCTCACGTGTCATTCAGCTCTGCAGAGGCTGATAACGAGCCATTCATTTGATTCAGGTTTGTTGGAAAAGGGATGTAACCCAAAGGTGCTGGATGGTAGCTATCTAGAACTGGACTTGAGCACCCCTGGTCTGGCAGGTAAGCTTCGCAATGGGGGCCCAGGCAGGGTTTAAACCCCAGCCTCATGAGAGCTAACCAGTCAACCATCTCTGAGGCCAAGCAGCCAGGGAACATGATCAATTGAAGGCATAGTAACAGACCTTTTTCACACTTCCTTGTTTTTTGACCGGAAATACTTAACGGGCGAGGATCTTTTCAAGCTGGAAAGTTAAGTTATTGCAGCCCACCAGGCTGTTTTTCTTTTGCTCTGAAGCAGTCCAACATCCATTTCCAGGACTTTTCAACATCCATCGATGATAGACATTAATAGGAACAGAAAAACCGAAGCGTCATTAAACGCCGAGTCATTTTGACACGACTGCCGTGAGCACAGACTGTTATACTGAATGCAACCGCATCGATCCCTGCTGTAAACATTTGATACGGTCAGAGAGCAAAAATAAAATAAAATAAATACAATAAAAATGATGTCCTCAACTCTTGCCTCAGTCCTGAGTTACTGTTTTCATCCATCAGTGTTAAAGCAGAAGAAAAGAGTTTTTATATTTTTGCCCTTGCATGCATGGAGATAGTTTAACTGTGTTGTGGGAAGTTGTGGCTGCTGTCATCTGTGGATCTTCATGGTGGACTGTGTTGAACAGCAGCACATGATGCTGCTTTGTAGCCGTGGATTAATGTTCTCGCGTATGTTATGAGAGGCTGACGAGGCAGTTCGGGTCCAGCGATCTTTTACTGGACTCGAACTGCCTCGTCTCAGCCTCTCATTATAACATACGTGAAAACACTGGTAACCCACAGCTGTACTAGAATAATACATGTATGTTACTCAAAGCTACAACAGAAGCATGTTAAATAAAAGTCACTAAACATACAGAATAATATTTAATTTTATTTCAAACTCAGAATGAACTACGATCTCCTGCAGTTTAACACGTTACAATGATATTCTACCATCTGTGATCCTTATTTTGTTCACGATCATTTAAAAGCAATAATTTTGAAATCAGAGGATCAGGGAAGTTTGACCAAACCTATATAATCTTTAAAAAGAAAAAAAGCATTATTTCAGCAGAGGCGATAATTTAGGAATTATACGTTAATTTGCGGACATTATGCACGTACTGGATGCATTAATAACACCTGCATGGTCACGCTTTATTTCCTGTCAATGTTATCAGAGCGGCTCTGCAAATTTCATTCTAATCTGATGCTTTCTTATGTCAGAAATGATTAATAATCGCGAGGTAAACCTCCTCTATAAACATTTGGTTTCGGACGTGATTGAATTACATTTAAAGCTTGTTATTAACAAACTCCCTCTTTAAAATCCCGGGAGCAGCTCAACACGTGCAGATGACAAAACGATGCATCGTTGGTCACATGATCGAAACAATGCAGGCAAAACTTCTGGTTCTGAAGATCGAGGCAGAGTCGAGTAAACGGGCTCAAATGTAAAATCCAGAGTGGAAACATGATCCATTTTTGACGTTTGACTGAAGTCTGGCCCTCACAGGAAGACCAGATTCTCACCCATTGCGTACTTCCGTTTTTTTTTTTAAAAGGTCGACAGGATCCTACACTGTCACAACAGGGTTCTCCCTGTAATGTGCAAACTTTAAAGGTTGAATATGGAACATTTTTATTAAAAGCTATATTTAAAAAAAAAAAAAAAAAAAACCTCCACAGGTCGTTTGGGGGTGTGCAGAATGAAAGTACAACATTTCCCAGAAAATTATGTTTAGCCTAAAAATATTTATAAAATAAATTTTTACAGGTTCAATAATGGCATTTTATTTACGTCTATAAGCCAATACACGCCGCCATTGCAGGTTGCCAAATTCCGGGTCTGCATCTTTCGTAGGACGCAGCCTACCCAGCCTACGGAGGCCAGTTTGCTTAGCCGTTGGGTAAATGGGACGGTCTAGCCTTCGGACCACTTCCTGATAGCGGCCCGACGTCATCACGTTTGCCCCCAAGCCCGGGGAAAAACGAAAAGACGAAACAGACGACTCCAAACCAGACAAAAAAAAAAAAAAAAAAAAAAAAAGAAAGAAAAGAAAAGAAATGGATTTGGAAATTACACTTTTATTTTTCTTAATTTACATTTTGTTGGAAGAAGAGGAGAGGCGGCTTCAGCGGCAGCAAAACTGTCGGGAGGAGGTGGTGGCCATCCGCCACAAAGTCATCTGCCTCCCCAAGACTGCAGAAGACCTGGCAGCAGTAACCCAGGGGTTTGCAGGGCTGGCAAGACACAGAGCTTTTCGCAAAGCTGCTGGAGCGATCGACGGCTGCCATGTTAGGATCAAGCCTCCAGGCGGCCCTGATGGTCACTGCTACCGCAACAGGAAACTGTTCTCCTCCATCATCCTGCAGGCAGTTTGTGACCATCAGGGCCGCTTCATCGACACGTACGTGGGCTGGCCGGGGTCGGTGCACGACTCCAGAGTACTCCGGCACAGCCCACTGTACAGGCGTGCCATCTACCCTCCTCCAGGGCACTTCATCTTGGCAGATGGTGGGTACCCATGTCTCCAACACCCTCTCTTTTTTTTTTTTTTTTTTTTCCCTCATCACTCCCTACAAGCGGCCAGTGCAAGGTGTGGGAGCCCAGCGCTTTAACAGCCATCATTCCAGGGCACGCTCCATCATCGAGCGTGCCTTTGGAATGATGAAGACGAGGTTTAGAGCCATCTTCCTCCAAGCGCTGGAGGTGCACCACACCTTTGTGCCTCAGGTATGTCACTACACGAGAAAATTATTTCTTATTGTTAAATGGTGAATACTTTTTAAATTAATTCAAATCTAATTACATTGAAGAATTTTTTGTCGTCTTCTTTTCTACAGGTCATAACTGCATGTGCGGTCCTGCACAACATCTGCCTGGGTGCCGGTGACATCATGGCCCCAGAGGATGGCGTGCAGGACGACATGCCGGAGGATGAGGAGGGGGAGAACGTGTTGGAGGCAGCCAGTGGTGCTCCCTGGAGGAGGGTCTACCTGACCACGACTACCTTTAGATGGCAGGTATAGTCATTTTATAGCTATTCTCATTTAAGTGTTTTGAAAACAGTTCAGGTTCAGTAATTATTTTCTTCTGGAAAATGATTCACGTTTTTAGTAACATGGCAGCCGTCGATTGGGTCAGCCCTGCAAACCCTGATGGACGATGTGGTGGACGGTGGAGAGAGGCATCCCCCATCCCCCAGATGATGTCCCGCTCACAGCCAGAAGACTCCCAAGGTCTTCAGTGTGGCATCCCATCCGGTCCAGCAGCACCACCAGGGACTCCTGCTCAGCCTAAAATGTATATACTGTATGTTCTTCATGTTCTTTGTAAATATTAATTTCTGCCTATCCTTTGTAAATAGTTGTACTTGTTTTCAAAATGTGCTTGTAAATAGTTAAAAATGTTCAAATAGTTTTTTTTTTTGTAAATACTTGTTTCATAAAAAATAAATCAATGTCACTGAGAAGTTGTTCGTGGCTTGCTTATATTGTAAAGAAGTGATGAAAAAATGTCACAAGGTTAGAAGACTAACACACTGACAATAACAATTTAATAATATAAATTTAATATAAAAAATTCATGCAACAATAACTTAATAAAACAATTTAAATAACCAGAACAACATCAAAGAACTTAAACATCCACAGAAAAAAAAATTAACGCCTCTCAACCATCCTCTCCAATAAACCAAATAATCTGTCCATTCTCTCCCGACTCTCTCTCTCTCTCCTCTCTTCAGCCTCCCTCTGCCATCTCATGTCCTCCCTGATTAAATCCACCAGCTCATCTTTTTGCCGCCTTCTCTTCTTCCTTTCCTTCTTCTCCCCTGGCCTCTCATGCTCATCATCACCATCATCTCCATCTTCATCTTCCACCTCATGCTGCTCACCCTCTGCAGCACCTGGCCCTGGTGTGTCCTCAGGGATGGAGGCAATTAAGACGGGCGGGGCAATAGAGGGCCTCTGTCCCAAAACCTCATCCATGAGGACAAACCAGGGCCAGGTGGCAGCAGTGGGCTTGCCACTCACTCCCTGCCCTGTCCCTGGATCTTTGCATTCCTAAAGCAGAGGAAAACAATCAAGGCAACAGATGCAATTTTCTGTAGTGTTTATTTAAGCCTTGAGAAAGGAGAGTTTCATGGACTGGAATGGAATTTATGTAGTTATGCAGAAACAACGATACAACAAAGAGACTACTTTGGAACGGTTACTTGGAGATTTTTTTTTTCTAGCTTACTCAAATGGTTAATTAACCTGGGTACAACATATAAATTCCCTACACACACACACTCATATATATATATATATATATATACACACTCACATATACATACACACACATACACTGAAAAAGTTAAGGACATTTGGCTATTTGCATGATGTCAGAATGAATCTAAAAATCTAAAATCCACTCCAACCTTTCCAAGTGAACTGAATTAAACTTTCTCTAAACTTTTCAATGCACATGTACATCGTTCAATGGTAAAATATTTACTCTGTATCATTATGTTCTCCAAAACTAAAAGTTGAATGTGCGTAACTTTTTGTATATGTATATATATATATATATATATATATATATATATATATATATATATATACACATACACACACACACACACACCTTTCCTATATTATCCAAACCTGCACATACTTTATATTTCTTTTTTTAGTTATCCCATTTTTTCTTTGCCTGTTGGGGCTCCACCTTCCCCTCCAGGCCCATTTGCTGCAGGATTGTTCTAAACAAGAGAGAAGCATGAGAAAAGATAAACACACAAGAGCACTACCATCACAGATATGAGAGGATTTACAAAAAGTGGCATCTGGGCATCATTTGATGAGATCCAAAGATTATATTTCTACTTTGGTGTTTGTGCAGGATTTGATTTAACTTGTTTGACTTTTACATACGAATGCAGCATGTACATGGAATTATGCCTCTACTGTTACCTCCAGCCAAGTGTGGCGGTGTTTTTGGCCCCTGTAAAAAAGGTGGTCATTTTGGCCACGGAGTTTAATGAATTTCTCCGTCAGCTCCCTGCTCCCTAGAACAAAATGACATGTAAAGCATATTTTTTTGTTATGTCAACAGGCAAAATGACTGTTCCATATAACGCTGATACTGCTCCTCAAGTGAACTACACTATACAGTAAATTGACAATACTTTGAATATTTAATCTAAACGTTAACATAAAAGCTTGTAACATCTGAAAGTGAAGGCTTTTAATGTGGATGAGCGTCTCATGTCAACAGGTTAGCTCTCAGCTTCATGTAATTGCTAGTCCTACACATTCCGGTGGCTCCGTGTTAGCGTAGTTGACGTCATGTATTTTAACAACTATTCGGTTTTTAAGACCGAATAAACTCGTGAGTTTAAAAAAAGACCTGTTACTTACATTTAAATGTAAAATCGGCACTATTGCCGGGCTGCTGCTGCTGCTGCTTGCCATTTTCCTTCTTCTTCTTCTTCCTCCGCTCCTGCTTCTTCTTCTTCTACGACTACTAAAACAGGGGCGCAAAGCATCTTGGGATACGCGAGGCCACGAAGGATGGTAGCGATGTATCCTCCGAATTCGGGGGAAAGGAGGACGCATTCAGAGGCCGCATTTGAAGGACCCTTCGATTTTTTGTGAAATGGGACAGCCTTC
>JALJCO010005192.1:0-127391 GCA_023101725.1 Atherinomorus stipes | reverse complement strand
AGAACATAAATGACTTGTTTCCGTGATATCTTACATAATGCAGACATCTTTGCATGTGTTTGTGCGGGGTGTCTGGGATGGGTGTAGGATTGAGGACTTCAGGAATTACAGCTGTTTGGTATAATCATATCTTCTCTCACAGTGCTATGCTTAATCGCTATTGATGTGCATTTTAGGTGAAATAAAACAAACGGAAACAGCTGATTCACTGCTTCAAGTAAATTCTCACCTTCTCAGAAAAACTGAAAGTAGATATATGGTTACAAGGTCTTACCACATATGTGTCTCTTCTTGCTGGTTGTGTCAGAGTAAGTGATGAAAAGGCAGGTTTCTGTGCAACACTACCACAGAAGTGTGTGTCTGCAGCCAGGGGGCAGAAAGCAGTTATGATCTTAATTTCTTTGGCCGAGCCAAGCTCCAAATAGACATGGCAGAGTGGCAACCACTAAAAATGATGGATGGAAATTATTCATTGTTGTAGGAGGACGACAGCTCTTTGCCAAGAAGATTGTGACTCCAGGCTGGTTGAAGGGCAGACTTGTGTTCAGCGAATCTCAAAGGTTGCACAGTTTTGCACATTTCTTGTCTTAAAATGCAAAATTGTAAACTGGTGACACTGTGCTCTTTCCCTTGTAGCTACTAATGATCTTATTATTCAGCTGAATATCCAAGAGTTTGTGTCCAGGCAGATTTTTCTTTATACAACCTGCTGGGCTTCCTAATGATGTACCATGCATCTATTCACCTAAAAATTTCTAATTATTGATTGTCAATAAAAGACTCTATTTCTGAGCATATTTGACAACAAATGCGTTGATTATACCTGGTGCAGTTGAAGCTAATACTTTATTCAGTTCTCTGCATCAGCAGACCAAGCTAAGCTAGCTCTCACTTTGATCTTGTGCAATATGTTTACAGTTAGGGATGGGTACCATTCACATTTTGAACCAATACAGTACCAGCTTTCGGTACCTGGGAATCAGCACTAGTACCCAACGGTACTAATTTTTGGTACTTTTGTGCGTATTTAATTGGGAATAACAGATTTATTTCTCATAATTTTTAACAAATATATTAAAGCAAAATCCAACTGATTTTATTCTATAAGGTGTTGTTGTCATCTGGGCACACAGAGGGCAAACTTAATGATAGAATAAATTAAAGTATCCATGGGCAGGATAAAGAAATGAGACTCGTGAGTGATGCGACCGGTGCTCCAGGTAACTGCAGCCACCAGCCAAGCCGGCACGGGAGCATCTCAAGCTGATGCTGTAACGTTGTTTACTATGCTGATAAAGTCTTTCTCTTCGTAGTGCCACTTTTAGTGGTGTTTTAGTAGATCTGTGTCGTTTCCTGGCAGAAGAATCCATAACTATCCTTTACACTGTTGGAATCACGTTTGAATCGACTTCTTCCTGTACGACTTCACGACTTCTTCCTGTATCAAACCTGTCAGGGACGCGTATGCAGCATCAAATGATGCCACATCTGTAGAACTGCATGGGAAATTTGGTCACCGGACTGCAGCATGGTGGGCTCGTTCTTTTTGGTTTTTAATGCTTCATCACCCATTAGTATAAAAAACCTGACATGCATGTGTACTCTTTCACAATTCTTGCCTCTCGCTCCAGTTATGAGAAAAAAAAAGGGATTTTCTCAAAAACTAAACTGGTACTGTTGCGGCATTTTGCGCAGAGGTCTTGTTCATTGCTAACTTGATGAACACAGTTTTTTTCCCCACTGGATCCATCAAAACAAGTTTGTTCTTATTGACGGCTTTAAGTATTGCAGCTGGTGCAACAGTTTGTGTGCGGAAACTGCTGTGATGAGTTTAATAAGGTGTAGGATGCAAGGGTAATGGAGGGAGAGATGTGTTAGTTAATGGCAAACTCATTAAGCAGTTACTTAAAGTGTTGATGACACAACCCTAAACTTCAAGTAACTTTGCCATACAACAAAACACCAAGACAAAATAGGTAGTTTCCAGTTAGAAGTCAATCAGACTTGTATTTACGTAAATATCCGATGTTTAAGCGGTGCGGCTAAAAGCTAATAGCTTTTCGCTAGCGAACCTAGCCTCTGTGACGTGACGTCAGCGAGATAAGGAGTTCCAGTCCGCTCAATGATTTACATGTATTATCAAATCGGTGGAAAACATGAAAGATGCTCCATAACAGCTAGATTGGAACTGGTTTGTGTGGTGGGATCATCAGCCAGTTCAGAAGAGTGTGATGATGCTGAGGAATTGGGGAGAGGGTTAGAGGATTATGTCTCCCAGTCTCAAGTCCAATTGGTTCAGCTAAAAGCTTGCTATGCCCACACAGAGTGGAGCCAGAACAGCACAAGCGGACACACAACTGTTAAGGTGCTGCACAGGTTTGACATAGTCAAGAGTGACAGAGGGAAGGCACTCGTTTCCTGTGTTAGGTCGCACCTAGCCGGCTAATGAGTTAGCTCGCGGCAAATAATTAGCCTTTAAAAAATGAGAAGATAACAAATTACATGGTTCTAGTTGAGTTTTAAATAGTTCCCCTTTATAAAGATGAAGATGGAGGGAGGGATGCATCTTTGGAAGCAGCTGGAGGAGATCTGATGACTGGAGGAGTCTTGTTATAACCAAGCAGCAGCTGTCTGTCCATACAGTTGCTGTATGACCGATCTCATCAAGCAGTGATGGTTGAAAAAGAATATTCCAGAGGATGCGATCGCACTTCCATGTGTTAGAAGTCTCAACAGCTCCAGTAAACAGAAGCTGTTGACAGGAGAGATGTCCAGAGGGCTCCTGCTGGCACCCGGCAAGTCTGACCTGCTGCTTTATCATCTTAAAAATAAAATTCTGAATCTGTAGGAAACTTTAATAAACTAATGCTGTACTTACTAGGTTTTAAACATTAACTAGCAATACAATTTGAAGGCTGAGTTTTTCCTGTTTGTAAAACTGGAAAAGGAACTCAGAAACCGCAATGAAGCCATTGAATTCAATGTTAAATGAGTTGAGAATATTCTCTGACAGACGTTGCATCCGGTTTCTGCTAACAGCACCACAGTCTTAACCGGACTCTGCCAGATGGATTTGCTCTCGCATATCTATCTGGGAATCATCCGTTGGAGTAGTTTTGGGAAGGGGCAAAAATACTGGTTAGCTGATTGGATAAAGCATCTGTCTATCACCACCTATGTTGGTGATAAACAGGCCAAATCAACCAAAACGATAGCCACGCTGGCACTGGTTTCATCTGCTGAAGCCGCCATGTTGTTCAGACTGAACTGTCGCTTCTCGTTGCATCACACCTCAACCTCAAAGTCAACGCTGATTGGACGTTCGTTTGGGGAACTGCTCCAATTGACCTATGGCTAAACCACGCCCCCACACGCGATGAGCCAATCACAGTGCTCACAGCTATCCCATACACTCGGACATTCTCAGCTTGAACGTCCATTGAAATGCATTGAAGTTAGTCCGTTTTTGTTCGTTTTTTTGTGTTCTTTTTAGTTTAAAATGGTCAAACGGTGTGCATGGGGTACATGCAACTCTGACACTAGGTATCCTGAGAGGCTAGGCGACTGGGTGTATTTTTTGCCTTTTACCAAGTCACATCGAGCCAAAGTTATGCAGCAGACCACAACATCAACTGAACGTGGATAAAATGAACAAGGATGTCTACATCTGTTCTAAGGTATGGCAACATCGTATTTGAGGAAACATGTTGTCACTTTGCTGGAAAGAAATATGAAGTTACCTTCCCTAACGTTAGTTTAAGTTGGCTAACGCTAGCCAAACGTGCTAGTTCTGTTACGTGGTAATGGTACATGAGACGCTGTCGTGTAGTACAACACGTCGATTACTGACTTGCAACACTCAGGCCGACCGCGAGCAGCATTGAGGCGGACACTGTTCTGCGCGAGAGCCGGTGAAAAAGCAGAGCTCATAACTTTATTTCTGAACATCCGATCGGTGAAATTTCAAGTGTAGATGGTAGCTAGTGTCAAAAATATGAAGGCCACGAGGGTTGGAAGCAGCTCCGAGCCTTCGCTGGAACGCAGCAGCGAAAATCCCCCAATCGCAATATCTCTGCGAGAAACGCTTATACGGGCATTTTCAACACAGGGAGCCTGTTGACCATGCCTTTGTGCCTTGAATGAGCATGGATTCATGTATGGGGCTCAGACACTATTACAGGCATCCAAAAGCTGGGCCTCTGCTGGCTTTTGCCACAGCAGGAGACGCGGTGTGACTTGCAACACTCAGGCCGACCACGAGCTGCATTAAGGCGGACACTGTTCTGCGCGAGAGCCGGTGAAGTAACGTCGATAATGACACGCCTCTGGCTTCCAAGCTGCAGCCAGACTGCTCCGCTTCCATGGCTGTTTGATCAGTTTTTGTCAGACGATCACTTTTTGGCACAACAACAGCAGCGGTACAGGAGTTTGTGCAAGAAACTGAGGGAGCGACACGAGTCACATGCAGAGACTTCACAGGCTTAATTTCGACTCCCAGTTTAAGACGTGAACAATTTTTTTGGTTTGTTTGTTTTGTTTTTATGTTTTTTAACTTATCTCGACATGATCTCTCTGTCTGATCACGCGTCTGCTGTCCGTGTTGACAGCTGTCATCTCCCGAGATGTCACATAGCGCCTGTCACTGAATGTTGTTTGTCCGAGTGAGTGGAGGGGGGCGTGGCTTAGCCATAGGTCAATTTCTCTTCAACAGAGGGTAGCCAGACTGATCTGCGAGTGAAAACCTGAAGCTCACGAGATCAAGATGGTCTCACGAGGCTACCAAAGTCTGGCCGGATGTGCTGAAATGCAGCAATGTTTCCTAATAACTCATTAATGCAGCTGCGCCTGTTTTTGTTACATAGATCATCATGGAGAACGTTTTGGTCCATAAAACATGGCAAAAACTGTTAAAAACCTGTCGTCAGTATGATACTTAGTTCTTGAATAGCAGTTTGTGAACCTCCACTGGTTATTATTCTGTATGCCCACAGATGTTTTGCCGCCAACTCTGAATTACCTTTTCTCTGCTGGCTCCAGACAACATGTCGGGAGCGGAGCTTTGTGAAGAATATTGTCTTTAACTCACTGGCTGCCATTAACGTGTTTCCACGTTAATTCAAATCCGAACGTTAACTGCCAATCATGTGTTTCCACGTTAATTTAGGGTTTTAATCGGGGGAGCTGTTTTAATCCCTGGAGGAGCTTGTCAGAAAGTACCAAAGGCTGATCATGATTTTTTCGGTAGTTTTCATCCAATCCAGCAGATGGCGGTGTCAGACAAGCTTAAAAAAACCTACCAGGAAGTGATGCGCTTCCATGATGCTTCCTGTGTTGTTAGCAGTTGTTAGAGCTAACGTCTGTTAGCCCAAGCTTCAGTGTAGCCCAAGTGTGCTCGATTCCAACTGCTTCGAGGGGGAGAGAACATGGTGACCGGTTGTAATTGAAGCAGTTTAGGAGGTGGATGAAGGAGGAAAGTTTGTGGAAAAAGTGATCAGTGACAGACACGATCGATCGAAGACACGATGGAAAGACAGCAGCGAAGTGCGGCAGCTGAAAGTCAAAGTAGGTCAACAGCACGCGGTTGTTTCCCGCGGGGGAGGGGGGGGTGCACTGCGTGCACACCTAAGCAGCGGTGGAAGGAGAATGAGGGATGGGGGAAGAGTAGAGAGACGTTTCTGCTCTATGTTTCTGTCAAATATTGTGTTGTGAAACAAACTTGTGACTTACTTAGCTAGTAAATAATTATTTTGCCTCCAAAACTCTTTTCTCAGTGTTGTATTTGTTGTTTCATAGAGGTAAACAGCTGTTCAGATAATGAAGGTGTTACTAAAGTAAAAAAATATTGGCATCAAAGACATGTTTCCACTTGAAGCGGACGATCGCATTCAAAGCAAGTTTTCTCAGCTTTTTGGTCAGAAACAGGCATTTTCGCTGCAACAAAGCCATGTTCTACTGCAGATTACTAAAGAATGGAAAAAGCTAGAAACAAATGTTTTTTTTCTGATAAAAGAAGAGAGTCTAAGCTTTCCTTTGGTACATTCAGTGTTTGTATTGGCATAGTACACAATATTCTGTGGATCTCCCAAAATCAGTGAAAATGCTTAAAAACCCTGGCAATATGGAGCGCTCTGCTTGGAAAAGGTCTGGCAGTCAATGAGTTAATTAGGTGCTACCTCAGATTACACGTATTCCACCGGCTTGTTTTGCATTTTGTATCGCAAATGCACCGAGCTTGATCTGCATCAGTTTTAAAGAAGTGGAGCCAGACAAGAGCGCTTTTGATCAGCCGCTTGCTTTGACCAAACCCACAGGCTGCAGTGATTCACGTCATGAGAACGATGTGACTTTCATATACGGCATAGAAATCACCAACTCTTTCACTCCCTCACAGTCAAAAGGATGCATTGAGGTACTGAAACATGGTACCGTTCAAGGGAATAGTACACCCACAGAATGATGTGCGTTCATTTTCTACTCACCCTCATGCTGAGCAAGACTGTGGAGCACTTTTTTAATATCTCAAATGCAGCCGGAGATCGGACAGGTTTTTGTTTTCCCCCAACTTTCATATAATGGAGTTCACCGGTGACTGAACCAAAAAGGTCCATAAAAGTCCACAAAAAACTTGGCAATATTCCTCTTCCTGGCAATATTCATCCAATGTAATCCAAGTGTTCTAAGTAGGTAGCGTCCAATATTTACTTGAAACTACATCATTTAGTACATTTTTGTAGCCTAAACACTACTACATTGCACTTTGTAGTTGCATGTTTGTGCGAGTTCATGACCCTACGGAAGCCATGGTGTTCAGCATCTGCTCTGCCGATGATGCAAGTGTAGAAGCAGAAATTCGCTATTTACATTGTGCCAAGAGCGAATGAGCTGCGGACAAAGACAAGAGGGGTTGGCTATTGATTTAAAAAAAGAAAGAAAGAAAAAGAGAACACACAATCTCATCTGCCGCAGCTTCCGTAGTGTCGTGAACTCGCAGTTGCACGCTTTGCAGCAGCTATATGTAGTATTTTTAAGCTAAAAAAAATATACTAAATGATGTCGTTTCGAGTAAATTATGGACGCTACCCACTCAGGCCACTTGGATTACACTGTACAAACAGTATGGAGGAATTTTGCAAACTTTTTGTGGACTTTTATGGACCTTTTTGGTTCATTCACCGGTGAACTCCATTATATGAAAGTTGGGGGAAAACGAAAACCTGTCCGATCTCCGGCTGCATTTGAGATATTAAAAAAGTGCTCCGCAGTCTTGCTCAGCATGAGGGTGAGTAGAAAATGAACGCACATTATTCTGTGGGTGTACTATTCCTTTACTGTTACATAAATTGGTACTCTGTTGTGCCGACGGAATTCTGTATATAGCAATAAAAGTATGGGACCCATCGCTATTTGCAGTCGATGTAATCTCTGGAAAATGTAGCGGAATGCAAGTTGACCCTGTCACAGACATTTTCTCACTTTTCTTTTTCCTGCTTCAGTCCAGTTATGCCAGTGTCATCACCACTCTGCTGATATTGTTCGATAAGTAGAATACAACACAACAAACATAAAAATAAAAAATTGAAAAATCACCAGGTAGCATTGTTTGTAGTCTAAATTTAAACTGAACTTGTAAAATAGCATGCATCTGATATCATTATTATTGTTAACTTAACAAGGGTTTACCCTAAAACTACTACGTTATTAATCGAGTTTATCACAATTTTATGACTGCCAACTAGGGTTTGAGTGTGCATCCAGTAATGTAAGCAAGAAATCTGCATATATAAGAGCTGTTAATTATTTAGCAACTGTCTGTTCAAGCATTTGTTCTGCTCCTCTGGCGCTTTCCATGCATCGCTGTTAATCAGCTGTGACACAACAGACTCTGTTCAGTGAGAAGCCCTTAAAACGGACCTGATACGATCATTTCCCATCACTTAATTCTTAATCTGGGTAACTCTAGGTTAGCTTAACACCCATCAAAGCTCCAACCAGACTGTAATTATTTCAGAATGAGGGAAAGCTTTCTCCCGGGGGAAGTGTCTTCCTGAAAACGAGAGGATTTGGGGAGAGGTATCCTCTGATTGGTGAAATTCCTGGAGCTTAAGAAAGGGATGAAAATGATTCATAAACACAGTATTCCAGTTGCCAGTAAGGAAGCTACATGCTTCTTAAGTATTGAAAAACTGACAGAAATGTGACAAAGGCTAAAATACTGTAGTTTGACTTACCTTGAGGTTCAGACTTATAGGCTTCAGAGCTCAGATTTTAATTAGATTATTACTTCAGAAATATTTTAAACACATGCTGTACAGATCTAGAAAGGTAATGATTATTATTACGGGGGCTGGTAAATGCAAACTATGGTTATTTTGGGGGAAATAATTAGGATGTCCTGATACCACTTTTTTGTTGACAATGTACAAGTATGCGTACTGACATTTTAGTAGCCTACTTGCCAAAAGCGAGTACTGCTATGAGTCAGAGAAAGTGAGAAGTGGGGTTTTTTGATAGAGAGAAGCATTTCTGTGAGCTCAGGTGTGATGCAGACATGTTTGTTGCCCTGTTAGCTTACCACAACATTTACAACTACTTCGACAAATGACAGTTGGAGTTCACAGGAGGAGAAATAAAAGGTTTCAAGTCGTTAGAAGCTTATAAATAGACTTTCTGATGCAGTTGCAATTTTCTGTATATCAGCAAAGCATTGTCATATTCAAACTTACACCAGCTCACCAGAAATATACTTGGAAAATGCATGAAATAGAATTAGAAGGAAACTTATCACCAACAAAGTCAAACCTGAATTGAAGTGAGAGGTGAAAGGCCCACAACGGAACTATCAGCAGTTTTCTCGGCCCCCTATCGACGGCTAAGCTAGCATCCATCTTGCATTGTACCTGAACTGTGATTCATTCCAGCCAGTGAAAGAGTTTTACCTTGACTCTTGTTCTGTCCCTTCCTCTCTTTCTTTTCCTCTCTTTCTCCAGAAATGTTTCCTTGCGTTTCTTTGCCGAATCCAACATGATGTGCGTTCAAAACACCCGCTGTGTTCATGTCTGGTTCATATCTGTTTGCTAGTAAGTGACGTGCATAACCAATAGTTGGCTGCAACGTCACAGCTGCATCCCGGATACAAAAGTTACACTGTACAGTTTCTGAGCCTCAGGACGCATTTGGGCAGTGATGGCTCGAAAATGTGCATAATGAATGTTGGTATGCCATCAAAATGAGTCAGAAACACAGACTTTTAAGGTCTATAAGTTATATCTTTAAATAGATGGATATCTGTAAAAACACCTTTAAATAAATGTCTGTAATTTAATTTTATTTCCTCACAACCCTTGTCGCTTGTTTCTTTGATTTGGTTTGTATCAAAGTCCTTTTTGTGTGCTAAATAAGGCCAGAAGTGTCCAAAACTGTATGTAGCCTATGTACTGTATGTACATGGGGGTACTGTAGGTCCGGGAGGAGAGAGAGAGAAAAAAGTCTACTTCAACCGCCACTAATATTTTGAAAGGTATCCCGGGGACATGATACAGGTCAGATATATTTAATCTATCCTCGTGTAATGAAAAGTGCCTTCTGATTTAAAATGAGGCGTAAACTCCGACAGAGTAAATGGAAAGCCGGCTCCGATCATGTTGAGTATTTTCCTGCCAGCATGGTGGTGTAAGCACCATGAGTCATGTGACATCAGGGGCTCTATAGCAGGTATTGGTGAGTACGAGTACAGCAAAATAGGCCAGTATTGGAGCAAGTACCAATACTGGCATTGGTATCAGAACATCCCTAGTAACAAGATTTGAGTTGCAGAGGCAACAATGGGGCACTTTTAGTTTGCCAGTGAACAAATGCATCAACACAAAGAAAATGCCTTAGCTGCCTTTTCAGCCAGTGCATCCATGGTTTTTGCATCAAAATGTGACAAAGAATAAATGTGACAGAGGCTAAAATACTTACCTCGAGGTTCAGACTCGTACGCTTAAGTGAGGGAACATGCTCCATGTTTAGCTTCCGTCTCCATGCAAAGCTAAAACTGCACTGGGACTTGTTCATAAAAGTGTTGTCACTTCAGCTTTGTGGACATATCCAAACATTTTTATGACTGTGTTACCCGCCAGGAAAAACGGATCACAGCCAGATCCTAGACGGTCCAAGATCCAACACGTTTTGTTGGATACATCTCTAAAACCCAAATGAAATCCTCTGAGAAATAGTAATACATTCCTTGTTCCTTTTATGCCTTTACTTTTAGGAAACCTTTCCTTTTTAAAAGGATAATGGAATATCTTGCAAAGGTGAGGATTTAATCAAACAAGAGAAGTTGTGATTATGACATGTTAATGTTTGTTTTTTTTTTTGTTGATTTTTTTTTTTTTTTTTTTTGCTTTAACTTTCCAATTAATCCAGAGAGCATTATTTAAGGAGCTATGGGCATGGATTAGGCATCAGACCTCTTCAAGACATTATTCATGTCACACTCATCTTAAAATCCATTCATCAAATTTTTGTTTGCCTACAATCCAGATTGTGGTTTCTTTGTGTGGAGCATCCATGTTCTTATAGAAGCATTGTTTCTTTAGGTACTACAGCTCCCAAAAACATGTTAGGTCAGCTGGACGCAGAGGTAAGTATACTTCTTTTTCTTCTCATTTTTCTGTGTTGCCCGTACTCATGACTTACCCAGTAGTAATAGACATCAGCACCACCACAACACTAAAAACAGATCCGGTATGGAGAATTGATAAATGAAGATGCAATCATCTGGCCCCATGATGACAGGTTTTGTTTTTGTTTTTTATTTCTTTTAAAGCTGTTAACTAAGCTTTAATGTATATCATTTTCTTGTAGAAACAAGGTCTCACAGCTGTTGGAGACCTTCAAGAAAGAATTATATCAAGACAGAGATCTTATGTAGCTCATTATTATAAATTATTGTTGTAGTTTTGTGTGTCATGGTCCATTATGTACTGTGAGAAGAGGACACCTTGACCTCTACCTTTAACCTAACCCTAACCATTTGGCAACTTATTTAAGTGGTGTTAAATGATATAAGAACTGAAAATGCATAAATGATACTTCAAAAATGCCAAATGTGGTGTACTATTTATAAACATTGCTATGAGATTGTGTTGCTACTCAAAAATATTTCTGTGGCATTTAGAATTAAAAAATAGAAAATTTCTAAAATGGAAAAAAAAGCTGTTAAGAAAAATTTATGTACATGAAACCCCAAATCAAATAAATGCACAAGTCAATGGTCAATTTCTAGTTGACAGTCGGTTTAGTAATATTTTGCAGTGGAGTCCTTTCAAGAGTTTTTCATCAACCCAAGAATAAAATCTGATTATGAGTTTGCACCAATATCAAACCCATGCAAGTTTGCATTGAGGTAACTGGGTGAAGTCTGCTCATCATCAGCTGGCTCAACATATCAAATCAAATCAAATTTTATTTATAAATGTCAGGGAGCAGGAGACCTGGACTCAAGAGAAAAGAAACCAAACCAGCACGGGTAACGTTAAGGAGGTTTATTTTACGGGAGGGAAAAAAGAGGGCGATGGGAAGAAGCTGTTAGGGGGATGATAAAAATCCAGGAGGGGGTGAGGCAACAACAAGGTGAGGTTAATGGCCAGGCAGGCAGAAGTCCAGGGCAGGTATCCAGGAGGGCAAGGCAAAAAGTCAGGGTCCAAGACAGGCAAGGGTCACAGCCAGACAGGCAGAGGTCCAAGGCAGATATCCAGGGGGGGCAAGGCAAAGGTCAGGGTCCAAGACAGGCAAGGGTCACAGCCAGGCAGGCAGAAAAGTTATGGTCCAAGGGCAAGGTTTGAAAAAAGGCGCTGGATCGCTGTAACGGGGACACAGACAATCTGGCACTGGAGGATGAGAAGAGGAGGCTTAAATGGCAGCAGAAACAGGTGAGCAGAGGAGGGTAATTAGCACAGGTGGCACCAATCAGGAAACAGAGCCCCTTGCAGAACATGACAATAAAGCACTTTTCATACCAATAAAAGGCAACACAAAGAGCTTGACATAATAAAAATGAATACATATTCAAATAAAAGCGTACAAACATGTCAGTTCCTCTCAGTTTCTCTTAGTTCTAAAGTTTAAGTTGATTATAACTGAACATGGAAAGAATTTAGCTAATTATTCCAATTTAAATATGTTTCACATGCATGAAAATGTATTACTTACATACATCGCATTACAAGTCATGTAATCTGGTCTAGATTTATTTATTGTCTTTTACTGGTCTATGGCTTGAGTTCCTTACTTCTGTGCAAGGAGGTCATACTGTTGATTTCTCAACACACCCCTGTGTGAACCCACTAAACGATCATGCAAAATTAGCAAGGATTAATTTCTTGTAAAGCAATCTCAAGTATCAGTGGGGAACCTGTGCTACAGTCATGTGGCTGTAACTACATGTCTGTCAACTAGAGCCTGAAAGAGGTGAATCATTTCCCCTTGTCTTGCTTTCTCCAGCCTGTGTTCCTGTCACATCATGAAAAACTGTTTGAAAATATCCAATTTGTTTGTCTCCTTAACTGCTATCTGGAGAAGCCGTTGTTTCTGTGGCCCAGATACCAGGTCTTCGCTGAAAAAGGGAGTGGATGCTTGGCATACTGATACTCAACCCCCATGTGCCCTCTTTCTTTCACTCTCATTAAAACCATGGCAAAAGGAAGGAAGATGGATGGTAGCATAATAGAGAAAGATTCACAGGTGAAAGACAGAACGTATTAGAACACGCCACAAAGAAAGGGTGATGGGAGAGGAGGGATATTGTTAAACAAAATGTTGCTGCAGCAGTGCTTCAAATCAGTTGTCAAGTCCCTGACCCTCGTGGAGAGATAGCACTAGGGAGAAAAACGGTGAGAGATGCACAGCGGTAGAAATGGAGGGAACTTAAAGGTCAGAACACAATACGTTCCCATCAAGGAGGAGGGCAAAGTCAAGTGTTCACATCATCAGCCAATCTCTGTTGAACGCTGCAGGCCACCAGCATCGTTTCCAGGGCAGACAGCTTCACACCAGCAAACAAAACTCTCAAAGTGCAGAACAGGTTGTTGAAGTACATGAACTGCATAATAAATGTGTTTAATTTTCATGTGTTGCAGTACAGCCATCCAAGTGTGGCTGCTGTTGTTACTCACATTTTAATTGTATCAGAGGTGTCCATATCAAACACTGCTTACCATCACACTACATTTTATTTAAAGATTGTTTGCAAATCGCTGTATAAATTCAGTTGTTTTGTCTAGAATTGGGACAATAATGGTTGAAATTTTGTGTTTTGAACAGTTTGCTGCGACTTATTTGTGTACAAAATAGAATTAAAGGTTATTCAAAACTAGTGGTGAAGGACAAAAATTGTGAACATAAACTTAAATGGAAGCAGATCCTTCTTTCAGGGGATTCTGATGTGGAATTGCGGAAAGTGTTAAAAAATTGCAGTTCACTATTCATCCTCTAGTGTCTGCGGAAAAAAGGGAGTCAATCCTGATAGACTCCCATGTTAAAGAGGCTTCACAGCAGAAATAAACATGTTTACAGCCTGGTTCAAAAAATAATTTTGGGTTTAAAAGGTCAAGTTTACCTTCATGTGTAAGCTGTGAGGGGGCTGAAATGTTTTCATCACTCATAATCTTGAAATCAGACATAATTAGTGGCATGTCCTTTTGATTGACAGGCATCAGACTGGCTGCCAGCGTTAGCCGTTGTGGCCAGTGGCTAGCTCCCTGTTTGCTCCCAGGAAGGCGTCAGAGAGTGGCAGAGTAGCACAACAGTGGTCTTTTAGCCGCCTAACAGCGAGTTCGATCATGCCTTACCTTTAGCCTGCCTATCTTTGTTAGCGTGGTTAGCTGTTAGCTCAGAGCTAGTTGGCTGTCAGTTATTCACTCCAATGGTCACAGGACCCAAACAATACTACCACATGGTGCTTTCTCATTCCATGGTACTGTATTGCCCTCTCCTTTCCCCATTTTTGTG
The DNA here is from genome assembly GCA_023101725.1 of Atherinomorus stipes. Lineage (NCBI taxonomy): Eukaryota > Metazoa > Chordata > Actinopteri > Atheriniformes > Atherinidae > Atherinomorus > Atherinomorus stipes. The sequence goes on along the minus strand of JALJCO010005192.1, from coordinate 113,396 downwards.
TTTTCCTTTTGTATTTCCCAAGAGTGATGTGTGATGTCCCATGTGATGCGGCTAAGATGACGATGGTGGGAACCACCCAAGTGGCTTAATTTTAGCTCTTCAGAAAACAATGGGTGACTTGAATGGAAAATTTGTCCATTTTTATCAACTTTCCATGGCGTAGTGCATCCAACATGTCCTATGTCCTACCTGGGGTCTCGTCCTGGTGAGTCATGCCCGGAAAAAGAGCCCTGCCACCCTGTGGAGGAAGCTCATTTTGGCGACTAATAATTGATTTATTTATTTATTTATTTTTTTTTTTTATGTATTCTTAAGATTGTTTGGATACCACAGTTGCACCACTCCCTTAAGGCAGCCATTTTAAAAAGGAAATGGTTAGTGGCTATGTCCAAATTCAGGGGCTAGGTCCTTCGAAGAACGCATCCTACCTAGTCTACATAGGCGGGCCCTCCGTAAGGCGAAAGTGACAGGCTGTTAAATTTGGTTGGTCTAGCCTTCTTCGGCATATTGGTCATTGCCTAGCAATTGTGATGGCTCTAAACCAAAGCAAGGATGAAGCTACAAAATATCAGCCTTCCAATTGTTCTGATTATTTTAGGAGTTACAGCAGCTTTACAGTCATCGGTGGCATTTTTTAATTACTCTGGCTGAGAGAAAACCAAATTTCAGGTAAATGTATTTTGTAAAGTTTACAAGATTTCAAGTGTCTCATGCTAACTTTAGCTAATTTCATAGACAATAGCAAATGATGACTATAATATTAACTTGTACACAATAATAAAATCCTAAAATGAATATGATGAATATGTCTCTTAAATTTAGACACCCCTGCTGAAGAATGTCCCGTTCGACCCACAATGCATCTTGGGATAGGATTAGCCAAGAAGGATACATCAGACAGTCTATAAAATGTGGGGAAAATAAAACCATAATTGTAGGCTGCATTTGAAAGTACCTTCAAATCTGGACAACTGTGGTCGCATCACTGTGACATAGGTACTCATTGAATCTGGCCTTGGGAGGATGTAGCCCTCAAATTTTGACACAGCCATTGTGATGTTGGGGTGCCCAAAGTTGACCTCTGAGGGCTGCTGTCATACAAGTTTTTTAATGTTTCTCTGCTCCAACACTTTTTACTCAAATGAAATGGGTCCAACAGTCCATGAACTTCTCCACAGTGACTCATTATTTCAGTCAGGTGTGCTGAAGCAGGTAAATATTAAAAACCTGCAGGATTGTGGCCCTTGAAGACCTGAGCTGGGCACCTGTGGTGTAATGTGTTGAGAGATTTTCTGTGATAAAGTGGTTTTTGAAACTTTGATTCATAAATGTAAATCTGCCTCATGGGTAAATAAAAAAAAAAGAAGAATTCTTTAAAGTGCAGACACATTTTTGACATTTTTCTCCATGTTTTATCGACCAAAACGTCCTTCATGATGATCTATGTAACAAAAACAAGCGCAGCTGCATAGATGAGTAATTGGAAAACATCGCTGCTTTTCTGACCAGACTGTGGCGCTGTGAGCCGGAACCGGATATGACGTCTGTGAGAGCCTCTTCTTTGCTGCTTATTTAACATTGAAGTGGCTTCATTGCTGTTTTTAAGTTCCTTTTCTAGTTTTACAGACAAACAGTAACGACTCAGTCTTCAAATTGTATTGACAGTTAATGGTTAAAAGCTCATAAGTGCAGTGTTGGTTTATTTAGGTTTCCTACAGATTCAGCATTTTATTTTGAAGAGGATAAGGAAGCAGATCGGAGTCGTACTCACCGGGAAACAGGCAGCAACAGGACCTCTCTGCTCGTCTAGAGCATCTGTTGACTGAAACTTCAGGCACCAGCGTGTTGAGACTTCTAACACAATGAAACTGAGATCATCTCCTTGAAAATATTCTTTTTCAACCATCGTTGCTTCATCACATCGGTCATACAGCTCCTGCTATCAGCAGACAGCTGCGGCTCGGTTATATGAGGACGTCTCCGGTCATCACATCTCCTTCAGCTGCTTCCAAAGATGCATCCTTTCCTCCATCCTCAGCCTTATAAACGGGAACTATTTAAAACTCCACTGGAACCATGTAAGCTGTTATCTTCTCATTTTTAAAGGCTAATTATTTACCGCAGCTGCCATTAGCTGTGAGCTCCCACAGGAGGCGAGTGCCTCGTTTCTGTCACTCCTCGATCTACTGTATGTCAAACTGCTGCAAATCATCAAGTTGTGGGTCTGCTTTATGTTGTTCCGGGTCACTCCTTGCAGTTCTGGTTCCCTCGGTGTGGTCTTACAGGCTTTTATCTGAACCAGTGGACCTGAGGCTGGGAAACAGACTGTAGGCAGCTGGCTACAGGTCTACTCCGGTTCTAGCTTGTAAAATGTGATTTCCCCAAATTCCTCAGCATTATCACACTTTTCTGAACTGGCTGATGATCCCAGCACACAAACCAGTTCCAATCTAGTTGTTTTAGAGCCATCTTTGATGTTTTCCACGGCTCAGATTATACATGTAACTCAATGGGTGGACCGCAACTCTGTGCAGTTGCTGATGACACAATATGGCGGCTCTTTTCGCCATGAAAAGCTATTAGCCTTTAGCCGAGCCTCCTAAACATTGGATATTTACGTAAATACACGTCTGATTAACTTCTAACTGCACAGAGCTACTTATTTTGTCCTGGAGTGTTGTTGTATGGCAAAGTTACTTGAAGTTAAGGTCGTGTCATCAGCACTTTAAGGTGCAGTTTGAAAGCTCAAAAGAGCAGCTTTTTTCAAGGGTTTTCAGAAGAAGAGGAAGGAGTAGAAGAAGAAGAAAAAAAAAAGCTAAAAAAAAAAAAAGTAAGAAAGATTGTGTTTGATCCATTATTTTTCCCCTTTGATAACACCAATTGGCATTGTATCACATATCATTGGAAAGCATGATTAGTCCCTTTACAACAAATATACCAACAATTTGTAAGGATCATGCATTTGCGGAACAAGAAACACAGCTGAATGTGTGAGTACTGCGCCTCAAGAATCCCCTCAAATATTGCCTTGTTGATATGCACTGTTGTTTGAAATTTCATGTGCAGTCAGGTATGTACCAGTCACAGATGTACGACTGGCACCTAACCATAGACACATACATCAAAATGAGTTTCTAGAGCCAGCAGTGACCCCACATAGCCAGAGTGTAGAACCTAACTTTAGCCTCCAGGAGACACTGTTCTCTCCCACAGAGATCATCACAGATCATCTCCACATCTTGGAGGTGGAAAGGATGGAATGGCCTACCATTGGTCCAGACCTCAACCAAACTGAACACTCATGGCATCAGCTTGGACAATGGGCTATATGCCCGGCTCCACTACTTCCTGAACTTCAGACAGCACCTTTGCTTCCTGTCTTTCATTACTGGTTGAACTAATTACTCCAGGTGTGTCTGGCCAGTTACTGAGGTCAGACACACCTGGGTTAATCAGTTCGTCCAGTCACAACAGACAGGAAGCAAAGGTGCTGTCTGAAATTCAGGAAGTAGTGGAGCCGGGCATATAGCCCATTGCTAAAGTGCCTGACACAATCACAGTGGTTGACATTTAAAGGTACAGTTTGTAAAAATTACTGACATCTAGTGGTAAATATGGGCATGACCATGCACAGCTGGGAATGGATGTGGCTGTCAGTGGTCAAGATTCTTCCAGGCAAACACATTTACATCTGTGAGTAAACCCAGTGGCCTCTGGTGCAGCGATGGCTGCCCAAAAGTTAACTACATAAAAGTTTTATACACATGCACCGTCTTATTCTTTGTGCCTTTATCCAAATTGTACTTTAGCAGACAAAACCACTACAGCAGTTTTAATGATCAGAGGGGTCTTATTTCACAGAGAGTTGTTCATTCAGAGACACCATATTAAAATGGAGGCACAAATATGGCAGCCATTTATGTGGATAAAAAGATAATCAAAATACAACAGTAATTTTTAGTAAAGCTGACGTTTGATTTTGTAACCAGGCTGGTGACCAGCATGAGATGGAGGTGTCAAGCTGTTGTGGCTGTGTAAGGATCTACAGTACCACACTTCGGTTCTCCACAGTATGAAATTAAAGTGCAAAAATGGTTAATATGTATTAGTTTCCCTCATGACTATGGGTCAGTGTAATTATGCAAGCTAGTCAAACAAGAGTGAATACCAACAGAATACTGCAGGAGATTTCACCACGTTTAGTTCAGTTTTTATTCTTTTAAATTGTTTTGTTGTTATTTAAAACAACTGATCCAGTGGCCTATGCAAAATAATCTTATTCAGGACTTTTTAAGTGCTCCTCCGCGAACCCATATTGGAAGGGAAGATTTTATCAGAGCCGGCCTGCTGCAAGTCTATCTCAGAGTAGAGCAATTTAAATTATATCATATGCATCGTATCATCAGTGGTCACGCCCCAAAATACTTGCATTCTAATATCAGCTTGGTCCACACACAGCACAGTCACTTTACTAGAGAGTGTTTGTTCCTGTAAAGTCTCTGTTGAGTGAGGCATTCTTGCTCTTTCATTTGTTTTAACACTAAGGACCATGCTGGAAATAAGCTTGATACTTTTGGATGTAATCTTTTGGACTGCATTTCCTATGTTCCTTCCTTCCTTCCTTCCTTCCTTCCTTCCATCCATCCATCCATCCATCCATCCATCCATCCATCCATCCATCCATCCATCCATCCATCCATCCATCCATCCATCCATCCATCCATCCATCCATCCATCCATCCATCAGTCATTTTACCATTTACTTGATGTGTTCTGTACAGCACTTTGTTGCAGCTGTAGTTGTTTAAACGTCTATAAAGTTGAGTTGAGTTAGTTGTGACGCTCATTCCTCTGAAGCACAATCTGTACAGCTTATACCTCATATAAAGATGACTAATCAGGCTTTCCAAAAGTAAGTTGCCATTTGTATGATTAAAGTGGAGAAATAAACCACACACATTTCCTTGCTTTTATATCAGTTTGATTGGAATGAGGGCGTGATGAATGTAAGACAAATACATCTAAGTTAGTCAAAAAAGGCTATGAAAACCTTATATTTATATTCACAGAAGAAAGTGACAGCTTTTTTTTTCCTTTTTCATTTTCATAATTAAACAGTTGTTAATGAGACATACAACCATTCATTATATACAACCATAAATATCTGCTTGATGAAAATACAGGAAATCATGCAAATATAACACTTTATTTAATTTTTCATAAGGGACATTTTGTTCCACCTCTATACTCTGAGTACTCTTAATAATTACAGGTAGCCATTGCACAGTCCCTGACCCTTTTACAGAAAAATGTCAGTCCCTCCCCTTCAACCCGCCCTCCACATAGAGAACTTCCTCTTTCCCCACCCCCCTCCCTCCCTTTCACCAAAGAAACATAGAGATAACAGGCTCAGTAGAAAAACAGTCCTACAGTTTGTACAAAATTCACAGATTAATCTTGTTAGCCATCTTTATATAGTTTACACACTTCGTCTCAAACAGGCAACCAAACTGCTGTAAAATCACACCAGAAATAGATCAAAGTACAAAACACAACTCAAATCAAAGAAAAAAAAAAGATAACATAAAATGGTGAGAAATAGCTACCCATTGTTTGATATGCTTATGTGAACTATGATACAGCAGATTTTTTATCAGGTGCAGAAAACAGATGGTAACATTTCAGCTCCTTGTCTGATTCCCGTTTGTCCCCACAATGTCACACTGCAGTGTCCCAGGGCCCCTCTGATCTGTCACTTTACATATCAAACTCAACTCAAAGCTTTATTATTGGTGTTGGCTGTGACTGTTATTTCAGAGACGTGCTGATAATGAGTTGATGAATGAGTATGGTTTTGATCCTCTTCATCAACAAGATCAAATTGGACACAAAAACACAATAATGCAACATTTCTTATCAGGGAATAGGCCAAAAAAATTTATTTAAAACACTTTGAATTGTGCTACACTAATAAACTTGCCTTACCAAAATACTTGCTTTTCAAAAATGCGTAAATAAGGACTGTGTTTGTGGTGAGTGGTGATCACAGAGTAAAATATACAGTGTGACAGTTGACGGTCCTGTCACTTTGTCTCCAAGTGATCCTGTCACATTTTGGCATTGTCGGCAAGATCCACCTGGGCACTAGTGAGAGGTTCATGGATTCCTAATTGGTGACAGCCTGTGTGGAGCACGAGGACGTGCTTGTGAAAAGAGGGATGTGATAGCTGACGGTCCAGTCACTATGCCTCCAAGTGATCATGCGCCCTGGCTACTTGGCCACAGAAATATCCCTTTTGTTGACTGGTTTGTGTGGATGACTCTTACCTGGGAGACTGGGGTTCAAACCCTGTCTGGGCCCTCCTTTATCCTGACATAATAAGGAGTTTAACATGTCTTACAACACCTGCTATAAACCAGCGTCTGAGCTCGTCACAGTGAAAGACAACTCGTCAGGTAAAAGGAGCTGCAGGGTCAAGATAACCATTAACCTCTTCTTGTTGACAGCCCCCTGTATAGGGTGCAGCATGAGATACATGCAATACAGGAGATCTTTGCACACACTAGGAGGCAGCAATCCTGATATATAGCAAACTAAAAGGAGAGGTCCTCAGCTAAAAGAGAATTATCTACCACCAAAATGAAACACAGTTCAAACCCCAAGCAGTTACATGGAAATGTAACAAGAAGAGAACAACACTGTCCACTTTAGAGCTCCTGCTAATTCCTCCACTTGAAGCAAACCACACAAACAAGGTGTCAAATGAAAGCAGATACTATTGGTTACACTTCTTTCTGGATCATCATGGTATTTTTAAGGTGAATGTAGGGGCTATCCATCGATTTTCCTAACTGCCCATTGATATACAGTAGGTATCAATTATCAACATCTGCTGATGGGTTTCTGAGATATTTATCCGTGTAACACCTCTATCAACACATTTTTAAAACTGATTTGTTTCAGCTTTTTATTGTCTGATTATACATTACTTTATTAAATCCTACATGAATCAGGCTGCTATCTGCTAGTTTTTGCCAAAAGTAATGGGGTTTTCTTATAGAAAGAAATAATTATCCAAATTTTCTGCCATTTCAGGGGGATTTCTTCTAATAATGGATTAGATTTATATCACGCTTTTTTCCCTTTCAAGGAACTCAAAGCGCTCACAGTAGGTTCATTATTCATTCACTCCTCATACATACGTGGTGATGGTAAGCTATGTATGTAGCCACAGCTGCCCTGGGGCAGACTGACGGAAGCGTGGCTGCCATTTTGCGCCTATGGCCCCTCCGACCACCACCCTAACATTCACACACATTCATAATTCATACAAGGGAAAGGGGGTTAAGGGGCCGTCCACACGGCGCCTGAATTGCAGCAAAACCTTCAAAAAATTTAAGAAATCTGCCCTATCATCCTCACGAAACCAGGGATTAGCCTCCTGAAACCGGTCATCTCTGAAACCGGGTTCCAAGGTGGAAATGTTTGAAACCTCGACGGGTTTGTGTTTCATTTGGATGACGTAACAGTGCAAGGAGGGGGGGGGAGGGGGCGACAGCGCACGTTGGTCTCGTTCACAAAAACAATAAAGTTCATTTTAAAATAGTCCCAACAGCAATGGCTTCGGTGAGCGACGTTTGCCTTGTAAATCCTCAGCCATCTCTACCTTTCTGCTCTTCCTTTGTTGATTTCCAGCGACACGCGGTGAGTCTTTATTTGCGCATGCGCTGTGTCTTCTTATGGGTGAGTGTTACGTAATCATCATAGCAACACCCACAGCCTTGTATAATGTGCTACAGTGGTTTCATGGGGATCGTGAAACCTTTCCCTGGATTTCTGCTATTGGTTTCACACCTAAACTGGCTTCAGCTCTGTGTGAACTTGGCCTAAGTGTCTTGCCCAAGGACACAACAACAAATGGCATGGGGGATCAGGATACAAACCACCGATCCTGACCTGCTCTACCACCTGAGCCACTGTTGTCCCGCACATCCTTCCTCTAACACATATCTTGATTCTGACACATCTGTGGTCACCTCACATGTCTCGGCTTCCCTTTGATGCTAAGATTGTACATACAGCCTTTGCAGTTGTGAAAATATACTTAACCCTCCTATCGTCCTAGGCGTAATTTGACCCCATTCAATGTTTATCATTCAAAAAATAGTAGTTAAAGGGGTGTAAATAAAATTTGTTATTTTTTTTGTTTTTTTCTTTTTTAATACTTAATAAAAAAAAATTTTTTTATTTTTGGTTTTTTTTTATTTTCACCCCCCTCCCCTCTTTTCACTTGTTCCTTGTTATTATGGTGATTTTTTCCCACCCCATTTCTCTTTTTTTTTTTTCTCTTTTTTTTTTTATTACTTTATTTTTTGGTTTTTATTTTCTTTCTCTGGTGGGTTTTTTATATAGTTTTTTTATAGCTACATGCGCACTTCTGACAGTGTGAGCTACGTTTATCAGACAGCGCATAGAAAAAAAAAACTTACGGAATACAAGGGTGGCCCCCCCCAGTGTTCTGCGAGTTTCTTTTAACCATTTTTGACCAGCCTCTCACAGAGACACAGCCCAACCGAGCTGACGCGGGAGGGGAGGGGGAGCGGACGGTGCAAAACGTAGGAGAGAGAGAGGGGGGGCGCGTTTACTTATAGTGTCTCTATTAGCATAAATACGTAGAGAACACGAGAAGAGCCTGCTGTCTATTCCCTTTCTAGCAGGGCAAGCTGACAGACCAACGGAACTTTGATTCTCCTCTACTCCGCCCTCAGTGCACAGCTATTACCCCCCCCAGAAGGTTTTGCTGCCCTTTAACTTTTTTTTTTTTGCTTCATATTTCATGACTTTTCCTAATTTGATGAGGACAACTGATGAAGCATATAATTTTTATGCTGATATTTTTTCAGTGTGCTGAACACAAATTGCATGCAAAGGTCGTCCTCTGGGGTCAATTTGACCCCAAGCTGTTTTAGCTGTCAAAACGTGCCTATCAGTGTGTGTGACCTAAACATGACCACAGCTGCAAGTGCAGTTGATGCATTTGAGTTGATACATTTGAGTTGATACATTTTGTTTTGTTCCCAGGAGAACTTTGATACTTCCCGTACCATGGGCATGAAGGTGTGTGTGTCTGTGGGACCCTCTGAACTCACACCTGTCAAAGTAGAACTGATTTTTCCCACACTGTGACGGGTGGGGTATTCCCTCAAGGACATAGGTAGTTCATGCAAAATCAGTGAGGAGCAAATATATAAAAGCTTGCACAGCAGTCCTCTATCCAAATCATTCCTCATTGTGCTCTGAATAGACAGCAATCTGCACGCTCTCTCCTTGAAAATGTCTTCTGGGAAAAGATTTACTGTCAATGATGTTTTGGAACGGCTCTTGGACAGTGAAAGTGACTTAGAGGAGATTGTCTTTGAGACAGAGGACTGTGTTGAGGAGGACCCTGATTTTGAGGAATTCTCATCTTATGAGAATGAGAGTGTTGACCCTCCTGTTGTCCCTCAACCACCTGCAAACAGGATCTCCTCTAAAAATGGAAAGATAATATGGTCCCTTTCCCCACTGAAACAGCAGGGTAGACAAAGTGCTAGTAATATTATCAAAATGGTTCCAGGACCCACCAAACATGCAGTGAGCCATGCTGATGACATCAAGTCATCATTCAAGCTCTTTGTAACACCATCTATCAAAAATATTTTACTTGGGATAACAAATTTAGAGGGCAAGTGTGTGTATGACTTGTGATCATTAATGTTCAGAAGTAAATTTGAGGGATTTGTATGAAAATTGCGAGATAAATTCATTCTAGTTTAAAGGTTAGGCCTGATGGTGGCGCTAGGGGACAGGTCAATTCACTGATTTTCAAGGGGTTAATTATGTATTCAACAAATAAATAAAGTGCCTCTCACAAAAACGTAGTCAACAATATTCTGTAAGTGATTTTTCTGGAGGTAAATATCCCTGGGGTCAAATTTACCCCAAGGACCAAATCTGTTGTTAAATTTGAGGACGATAAGAGGGTTAATTTATTTTTGGTATGACGTTTTTGGACAGGAAGCAGAAAAATGGGCCTCATGAAGCCGAAGTTGCACTCTTAGAGGTATAAAGAATAAAAAAGTATCTCACTGTAACATTTCTGAAAACAAACAAAAACTACATTACCGGTATAAAGGTCCAGATACAAGCTACAACCCACTGAAGTTAGGTTGGATGTGTGTCCAAAATATAGCAAAAAGGTAGTGGTTTCTAAAATCTGGGTGGAAAAAAGAAAAAACTAAAGGTGCTCTGTTATTTCATTATCATATTGACAGTTGGAAATCCTTTGGATGCCTTCATCTAGAACTTCAAATTTTGTTCAGTTGTTTTCTACAAAGTAATAATTATATACTTGGTGTAAATCTAAAAGCAACTTGAGATGAAAGCTCTCAGATCAGAGAGTTCATTGTTGATGTAAGAATATCTAAAACATGACAATGTTAGGGGAGAAGTTTCATGTTAAGTGAATCATTTGCACATTGAAAACAAATCATCTGATGAAACTGTTGTGGTTCAAGGACTGAATCATGTGGTAATAAAATATCCTGTGATAAAATATGAATGACAACAACAACAACAACAAAGGCCTCACAACAATTTTACATGAAACTTGTCTGCAGGCAGTGATGGTGGGTGTAAATGATGTAAACAAGAATTTAAATCCCAACACTGAAGCGTTGCAAATCATGAACATGCTGGTGAGTTAACTGGTCTTGCAGTATCTTGAGTGGGTGTTGTGTATGTGTGTATAAGTGTGTGTTTTTATGGTTATGCATCTCAGAGAAACATTTCTTACATTTGGGTCTGATTGTTGCAGCAGAGAAAAGTTAGATTGTCACATTTTGGAGGTCCCCTCATTCTAAAACCATTTTTCTTTTGGACGGTAAATGTCCTTTTAAAGTTTTGTCTGATAAAGACAGAGTTACAAAAATGTCTGTGTTGAACATTTGATGCTTATGAATCTATTTAAACAGATTTCTATTATAGCTAAACAAGCTCTCTGCTAAACAAGTGTATGGTTTGATTTTACATGGCAGCCATTATGTGGCCACAACACTGTGCTCTGTCTTCAGTCTCACCATGTGGTGATTGCATGTCTGTATGTGTTGGTGCATGTGTGTAGGTTATTGGTCAGTGTAAAAGTCTGGTGTTATTTTTGCTATGTGTGGTCACAATAAAGTCAGAAGAGGCTGCAAAGGCTGCAGGCACAAACACAACCTCACATGCAACGGTTAACAGATTATGTTACAGATTTTTTTTTTTTATGCACACAACATTAATCAAATTACTGTAGTAGTAAAATTGTTTCTGTATTCTGTTACTGCGGTAAATCATGGGTATTGCATGAGGTAATACTCCTGATGTGCTTATATTTAGAATGCAATTCAAAAGTAGGGGGGTCCAACCCTCTGACTGGGACTGTGTATACATTGTATGCTTTTAGACAAAAAGCAGGGTACACTTTCAACTGCTAATTTATTACAGGGTTAAAATGGAGAAGCAGGAAAAAAATGCAATTTTCATGTTTCATGTTTCTTCGGTTAATTTAAAAAATGCAAACAAATTTTTCATGTATTTACTTAGGCATTCAAAGTTAGTGTGAGACTTTACAAAACTTGCTTTTTTTCATAATTTCGGCCTCTTTTCACCAGGTCACCCAAATGCAAACTTATCTTTAAGTATTTAGTTTTTCCTTGGAAAAAAAAAAAAAGTAATTCACTGACCCCCCAACATAACATACGTTGGTGTTCATGAACCCCTGCCCGTCTCCATGATGACTGAGTGCTTAATTGTGTGATATACAGTAGCCTATTAATGGGTCATCCTGTGGCCATCCTCTTAATGTAACACTTGGAAACTGTCAGAATCTGCATTGGACATGAGAGTGGATTTTGGAGGATTAGGTTGGCATCTGTGAAAAAGCACCCAAATGCCAGATTTCTGCTTTTTTCACCAAGATGAGGCCAAATTCAGATTTTTTAAAAATAAATATTGCACCTGTACTAACTTTATTTTTGGACACCCATTAATAAAAATTGTGAAGCTTGGAAACCATCAGAAACTTCACAAATAAGGAAGATAAATGTTCTTTTGGTGGTTTCGGATCAAAGGTACCTAAATGCCAAAAATCACTCACTGAGATAATGCCAATTTCAGATTTTAATATGGTATTAGTAATAACTTGATTATTTATATAATAATATATAAAAAAAACACTTTTAATTTGACAGATTATCTTTACAATAATGCATTAACTTTGATAGTACTAAAAGTAAAGTATGTAAGAATTACTGACATCTAGAGGTAAAGATAGTTGTTTGAAAGAAAAGATGTTTCCTTCTGACTTCACATTCCAAGCACTGTTGTGAATGTACGGTGGCCATTAGTGGCCAAAGTTCTCCAAAACATTAAGATGTTTTCATCCGTGAGTGGATCCAGTGGTCTCAGGTGTAGCTATGACTGAACAATGAGTAACTATTTTTAATGTCTTTTAAGGCATTACTGATCCCAAACAGTGCTATAACTCCCATTAAACAAAGCTGGTACAGCAGTTTTAAAGTTCAGAGGGTTCTCACTTCATTCATATTGTTTTGTCTATTTAGGGACACCGTAGTAAAAATGGCAGCACAAATATGGCAGCCTCCATGTATGTGCACCCCCAGCAAGTAGATATAAATGACTCATTCTAAGACAATAAATATATAACAGATATTCTAGCGATTGCACATCAATGGAAGTACAGTTAGGGAACATATATTACATTTTTCTGCTATTGACCTTTTGGGTTTTTTTTTTTTTTACACAATGTACATTTTAAAAATCTCACATTCATATGATAAATGTCATCTCTTTTTTTTTTTTAATTAATGAACCACTGTGTTAGGTCATAGTTGTGAGTGGAAACACCCATTGCATCACTGAAAAGGCTTAAAAGCAAGCAAACGGTTTTATACAAAATGACAATAAAACCTGTTTCCCACTTGATGTTGACTGTACTCCACTTTCACAACCTATTCTGAAATTAAAGATGAGATGAAAAGTCAAGAAGCACAAGGGAAGGCAAGAGGACCATGGCCAGTTGATGAGGGAGCGCCAGAGTTCATACTTGTCCCTGAAAATGCAGAATTACCTATAAAAGGCTAGAATGGAGAGACGATTCTCCCCTAAGATGAAGGGTGTCAAGTGTGTTGATTAGTTCATCCGGCAGATGATCATTTCAGAGCGACTATTGTTGGCCACTAATTGAGATGTGGGTGATAGCTCAGCAGCGTGAGAAATGTGGTGGATCTGAAAACCACCAATGTGCCACCTGGGGCTATTGCCATGGCAACAGCCGGAGAGCAGAGTCAAAGGGACTGATAGGCCCATACCATTAAAGTCATACAACTGCCCATGAAACACAGTTATACAATTATAATATGAGACATATGTTCATGCAGAGGAGAGGACAAATGTGTGGACATAAATTTTCAAACAAGGTGGCTAGTTTGCGTAAAATAATGTCTTGTTCTACGACAGTCATGATACAATGTGGCAGTGAGGGCACTGGGTCAGTTAATGGTCGTTCCATTCGTTCTACAACATCTGTTTCCTCCTCTGAGACTGTGTGCTGACCCAAAAATCACTCCTGTGGGCTTTAAAGACTCCTGTGAACAGTTTTTTGAAGTGCTGGTGAAATAAAGGACATGAGGTTATGATGTGAAGAGCCTTAAATTAAATGTGGTTGTTTTATGGCACTGCAGGTGGATAATAACCACCTGAGCCTATAAAGAAACAATAAACCAAATGATTTCCTCCAAACAGATGATTATTCTGGTAATAACAACGATGTCGTGCCCCCTTGTCTCAGCTATGTTCACAATTTTACACCTCCAGCTATGATTCCATGGTTATTACTCAGGGGGAATATGGTGATCACACAGCTGACGAGCACACTTTACTTCAGACTTACAGGAGACACACATGAGCTCCTGTGCTGCCATGTCACTAAAATATCATTTCACACATTGCCAGAGGCTGAAATAACATGGCAAACACATCAGCTGTGGTGAATGGAGAGCTCAGAAATCACATCCCAAACAAGTGTCAGCGTCGACCAACACTCATAGTAATGTCTAAGATAGCTGGACCACAATTATTATTTTTTCTTTTTAATAAGTATTGTGTCAAACCACTGTATAACAACACATGTCATACAGTTGTGCTTTGTTTGCTTTTTTTCCATATCCTGAACTTTTCAACCTGTGACTTTGCTACTACACACCTTCCATAGCTATTGATGTTGCCTGGTTATTTTCACCCAGTAAGAACACTGGTGATGTGGCTCATAAAACAACATCAAAACTGGGATTTAAAGGAGCCCTATCATGAAAATTGGACTTTTATGAGCTTTTAGCCATGTTAATGTGTTATTTCCTCATAAAAACATAATTAAAGGCGTTAATTTTCTTCATTCATACATATTTGAGTAATCGAGTCTTCCAGTGGCTGCCTACGTGTAGAAATCATTGCACCAAATTTCACCAATCATGAAGCGCTAAATGCGCCTGTGCCACATCATAGCAAGACGTGCAGTTTGTTCAAGAGAAACTCCAAGAATTCTAACCTTTCCACTCTCTCTCCGACAACGGCAAGTTGGAAAAAATGTTGTTGTGTTCCGTTTATGGGATTATTTGTTGTACCGGTCAATGGATCGACTCCCCAGAAGCACTTAGATTTTGTCCTCAGGAGCAGAAATAACCCTCAGCTTTGCGTGTGAACTTCACTCCTAACAACTTCATGAATCTCGGGCAGTACAGTGTTTTTTCTCTGGGATTACCTCTGAAACGTGACGCAGTTCCCACCATAAAAATGCCTTATGGACAGACAACAGCACCAGTGAGTGAAAGCATATCCCAGCTCAATGCTAACCATTAGCCTATGACTTACAAGCTAATTTACTTACTTGTCAGGGGTCTGTGTGGTACTGCATGTACGTAAAACTCCATGGCCACGTTAATATGAGAGTTTTAATTCCTCTTTCATTCCGCATAAAACTTTATCCCAAACTAAGTGGTCAGTCTATTCCTCTTTTAATTACTAACAATAAAATGATTGGCCTGTCATGTAACCTTTGATTCCGCTCTAAGTTAATTCCTGTCATTCAGCATGCTCCTTCTCTTGTCCTGTTGTAATGACACTTGTCGAAGCGCACGTGAAACAAGTTTTGGACTTGTGCCAGCCAGTGGAAATGAAGAAGTATGTTAGTGTTGAGCTGCTGCTGCAAAACTGTAATCAAAATACAGTGAAAATCTGTTATTATTTCCATGTAGTCGAAATGAAAAGGAGCAGGAACCGGCGTCCGTGTCCTTCTGGGTAGACGTACATGGACGTAAATACGTCACGCCTGCTCCCTGTCCAATCAGAACCCTTCCCCACACCTAATTTGATTCAGAATTATTTAATTCCGAATTAAAAATCATCATGTAATCGGGGCATATATCAGATTCTGGGTCGGGCACAAATAGCTCCATAACAGGGTGAACCCTTTTGTTCAGTTGATCGGAGTCCAGTCATCAATCAGTGTTAACAAATATGTCCACGTACATTAGCAGGCCGGTATTAGACAAAAATTTGTTACTCTTCAGAAACTGCGACTGTTCTGGGGCGACGTCATAAAATGAGCACACGAACATGTCGATTGGTAGAAAGCTTCAGTGGTTCAGCGCAGTCAGACGTTTTATTTCTGTGTTGGAAATTAGACAGATAAAAAAAAATGAATGTTTAATGCCAAATTAGTTATTATTAGTTAAATTAGCTATTATTTTATAGTGGCGAGGGGAACATATTTAGCTTATACTGTTTTGACTTTTGGAACATTTGAAAAGTATGATACAGCTCCTTTAAACACTTGTGTTTTTTCTGTAAGGAGCATTCACAACTGCAGCAAATGCACAAAGGGCCTAAAAGAAACATACACCACCTCACCTGCAGAAAACTAGGATCCATAATAACAAGCTTTATGGGAGAACATGTGCATGTGAATAGAAACTCTGGGCCTTGCAGCAGAATATTCTGGAGGCAGAAATTGACGATTCAGTTGGCAAAGTGTTGAATGTTTGCCAAATTGAAGATATTAAGTGTAAGTGCCTCCCAGGCACAGTCATTACACTCCATATCCTCATTAGAGGATCAATAACAATGCAGGCCAAGTTAACAAAACCTGAAAAATAAATAACGCAGTGACACTTGTAATACTACATGATGGATGTGCTCTTGCTTTCTAAGCTCGTGTCAATGGAAGAATCCAAAGAGAATGATTGTTTGGGGGTTTCAGGCCAAAAAGCGCTTCAATTTTCGTATCTCTATCTATCTCTATCTTCCATCTTCCTCCTGGGTTTTGATCCACCTTTACAACTTTTCAAAAGAATATCATAAAACTTATATCACAAAAATAGACCTACTCCTATATGGAAGCACAATGATAGACCTCCACAGAGCATCTCTTTTAAAATCAATGGTTTAAAAGATCTTCACTGAGCTTGTTTCTTTATCTGTGGTGGGGAAAGGTGTGTCTATCCCAGCACACACATCTCTCCACATATCTCACCTTCCCCTGTCCTGCTCTCTAACAACCTTTAATGCAAGATCAGCCTTCAGCCCACAGAATGCCGCCCTGCGGTTTTATCAGCTTTGAATCGCCGGAGCGCCTCTCCCTCCCTCCGTCCCTCCTCTCTCTGACTCTGTTCATTTAGTCTGATCGGGGTAAGTGGCTCTGATAACAAGCCCTCTGTCAGGCAGGAGGGGAGGAACATTGATCAACTGACTCACATAAACACACCCATAAAATTGAAGAAACTTGAAGTGTGCACACACTAACAGGTAAATAAGTCAAGTGGTCATTACACACACAGTAGACATATTACGTGATATTTATGTACTGGTGACAAAGACCACATGGCACCGTATCTTCTTATACACACCATAAATGGACATGTGTGGGTTGATATGGCTATAACATCCAATTATGTGAATGATGAGCTCTTGTTTTGCTGTGTTTTATAGACACACATTCAGTTTTACAGACTTTTCATCTGCGCAGAGATACCAGCCTGGCCCAGAAACACGAAGCCATTTCAGCTAGGAAGCGAAGGAGGAGGTGGGGAGTAAGATTTAAGGCTTTTTAGAAAAGGGGGAGGTCGCTGCTCATCCATGCAGCACTCTGAATAATTTCAGGAGTCTCCTTCCATCTGTCTCTGAGCGACTTCTGTCCTCTCTGTCTTCCTTCACTTTGCCATCTCTCTGCATGCCAAGTGTGCTATACTCCCCGCAGCACCCAACAAACTGCCTTTATCATATTTCATAACGCGCTACACACTGGCATTCTTGAAACCTCTTGTATGCTTATAGCTTTAACTCTGCCTTCCTTATTTCTAGAGGTGCACGATAACTATCGGGCCGATAACAGGAATTATTACATCATTCTGATAAGTCCAATACCTGATAACGCATATATTTTATTTTTGGCAGCACAACAGTGTTCCGCTCACATTGTGAGACCAGAATTATTGTTGTTTAAAAATGTTCTGTGTTTACACAGACAAGCCTGACCTGTCAATCATTATTGTTTTTTTCAAAAAGGAACTTTTTCACATTGTGTAAATATACAATAAATGTTTGTCTTTAACTTGTCAGTGCATCATTTTCTGTTTTTTTTTTACTTCTCAGTTTAACTTTTTCAGTTTGTAATCCCGATGTATGTATTTGCAACAGTTAAAAGAGCCTTTATTTTTTGTATCAGTAAGCAATGCACCTTATTTTAGTTGATGTGCATTTGAGATATCAAATAGTTTTGTTCGATATCTTTTAAAAAATGTTCAAGAGGCTTGCTGATACAGTATTTTTTCACTGGAATTTTTTTTTTTTATTTAAGAGAGAAAAGTCTTTTTGGTTTTGTTCATAGTATGGATGTCTGATATAAGGGGCCTACCTTTATTATCAGCCAATATCAGCACTAAAATGAGATATCAGAAAATAACAGTATCGTTTTTTTTTTTTTTCGGGCAGATATTTTTTCTGAGGGAATCTTGCAAATTCTCTTTGTTCTGTTGCAAAATCTTGCAAGATCTTGTTCCATTAGCAGCGGTCTATCATAAAGTAATGTCCCTGTTATTCTGGAAGAACTTCATATCCCAGCATTCCTTTCAGAGTCATGTGACTACGGTGCAGCTGCTGCTGCTACTGACTTGCTTTGAAGCTGCTTATAATATGTCTGGTTTTAGGTTGTTGGTTAAGTTACCAAGTTGTCAGAAACATGATAATTAGCCACATGTTGGCTAATACCTGCTAGTATCTGATATCTGGCAGCCAGATGTCCAAAATGAACTCCTCTGGCTGAGTTAAGGATATTTTGGGATCTTTGCTCTTGAAGCAGAACATAGTTGTATTTCTCAAAATTTGAGCAATACAACCTCACAGTTGTCTGCATATATCGGTATCGGTTGATATCAGATATAAGAAATTAAGAGATAGACAATGTTAGTATATCGGATATCAGTGAAAAAGCCAATATCGAAGATCCCTAGTTAATAGTATTGATGTCATGATTGAGTATGCATGTGTTATTGGTTACCAGTTATTGGTATCGGCCTTTATCTGTTTTTAAAAAAGGTTATTATACATCCCTGCTTTTTTCTATGCAGTGAAAAGGACTGATTTGCGATTTTATGGAAAACGTCCTGTGTTCATACTGTTGCATGTTTGTTTCTCCAGGTCGTACAAGGAACTCACCAGTACTTCCTCCCTAAGTCCAAAAACATGCATCAAAGTGAAGGTTTATTGGTGTTTTCACCCTCTCCCTGGGACTGACTCTCTGTGGTTATCTGTTTTTCTAAGTTGTTCACCTGTTCAGGGCGTACCCTGCTTCTCAGTCTGGCAAAACCTGAGAATAAGCTCCTTTCTCCTCTCCTTCCTCTCTTGGAAAATGTAAACAGAAATGACCAATGATATATTTCTTTCACTGCAGACACATCCTATAGAGTTATAAGAGGCACTGCACTGCTTTGGTGGTGCTTTTTATTTTGAAAAAAAAAAGAATGCGTAGCAGAGAATATAGAAGCCTCCAGAAAAGTAGTTCACAAAATCTGTTTCCACAGTGAGTTTCAGCCACTGTCTCTGCTGTAAATGTTTTCTGTAAAATGAGTTTTAACTGATGATGTGAAAATAGTTACATAGTATCAAGTTAAATGGGAAAAATATGTAGACTGCTGCAGCCTCACTGTTGCAATTAAACCACCAAAACATTAACTTGCTTCTGATATTAAAGATCATTTTCTGAACACTGTTTTGCTTTTTTCTCCGCCATCTTCGACAAAAGCCTTCCTACACATTCTGAGGAAAAAGGATTTTTTAAACTTAACCTCAAACTGGGTTTCATAACCTTTCAGTAGTTACAGAACGGCATTTATTTATATGGCTTTGTATGTGTTACACATATATCTCTGATTTCTGTATTCTGCTACCTTCTTGCTCAAAATTGTTAAAAGTTGGATTGGTGGTATTTAGGCAGATTTCTATAAATCTGTTCAACCCAAAGAACAAACATATATCAATTTTCTTGTCCAGCTATTGTTTTGTCATTTTTAGATAATCCTAATGGCTCAACAGCAATTAATTCTGCAATTATGAATTAACAAACATATCAAAAACGCTTTTATTGCATCACACCCAACTTCCTATCAGCTGAAGTTCTCGAAACTCTTTGCTTCCTATCTCCCTTCTTCCTTATTCCCTCAGTCTAGAGCTTAATGTGAATCATAAGCCTACCAAGCTTCCATTCTCCCAGTTTTTAGAAACTTCTCCATATATCTAACTCCAGTAACACTTTTCAACCTTGCATGTTTATGAGGCTTGGCGTCCGTGACCCTGAAATATGTAAAACAGATAGAATCTGACAGACATACAGCAGGCATAACAGTGTTTAACAGCTTCCCTAAAGCAAAACCTTATTTGTGCATGAATGCTGGTGTAGACACCTGGTACACAGCATGATTTACACACTCTGCAATCCACCTCTGTTAGGCAAGACTGCTAGTCTTGGGGGCTTAACTTCCTCCCTCCGAGCTTAAGCTAAAAGGTTTTCTTGAGCTTTTATCTGGACCCAAAGCAACTTCAGGCTGTGTGAGACAGCTGGACCTTTAATAAGCAATGCTAGGATCATGATGAGGTGATTCATTTTCAACAAGTTGGAACTACATAACTATCTGGCTGTCAGAATAAGGCTGAGTTATCCTTGAGATAGATTTTTAGATTCTGAAGCTTGGAAAATGGACACTTGTTTTGATAGAGGATGGTTGAAAAATAATAATGATGATAATAATAATAATAATAATAAAACAAGTGCTTATGTTTAGGTTTGTAAGATAGAGAAAATAACCAATAAAATTGGGAATGTCCGATATTATCGGCTGATAACAGCATCAAAATGTGATATCAGAAAATATTGGTGTCAGTTTTTTCAGACTGCTAAATTTAAAAATAAGTCTCCCAAGATTTTGTTGTTCCGTGTCCATTTGGACACGCTCCAGCATGTATAAAAGTCCCCTGTTATTCTGAAAGGAACTTCATATCCCAGCATTCCTTTCAGAGTCACGTGACCATGGTGCTTCTGCTGCTACAGACTGACTTTGCTTTGAAGCTGCTTATATGTTTGGTTTTAAGTTGGTTAAGTTACCAAGTTGTCAGAAACATCATAATTAGCCACATGTTGGCTAATATCTGCTAGTATCTGATATCTGGCAGCCAGATGTCCAAAATGAACTCCTCTGGCTGATTTAAGGATATTTTGGGATCTTTGCTCTTGGAGCAGAATATAGTTGTATTTCTTAAAATTCCCTCAGAGCGATAAAACCTCAGAGTTGTCTGCATATTTCTGTATTGGTTGATATTGGATATCGGAAATTAAGAGTTGGACATTATCAGATATTGATGAAAAAGACATTATCGAACATCCCTCTATATAATGCTTTCCATCTAATTCTGCAGGTTTATCCATTCAAAACCTTAAAAAAAGGCTTTTCTTAAACAGGTTGCTTCTCACATTACTCAGCATTCAGGCTAAAATGATGGATACCGCTGCCTATTTAATAAGGTAGCTTTGCGAATTAAAGGCAAGCAAGCAGTGGTGTCGAATTGTTTTTCACAGCGAAGCTTTGATGAAAGTCAGTGCAGAACACAAACACAAAGACTGTCGAATCAAATCAAGCCCTTCTGAGTTTGCTTGTCAGAGGTGCATGCAGATGATGCCTCTGACCGCAGCTGATGGGGATGCTATCGCTGCCTTGAGGCTGCAATTTTCTACCAAACTGCTCAAATTAGCCCACAACTGTTAAGGTAATGATGCTTGCATTTCAAGCAAATTTAAAAAAGGCAGGATTGCTTGGGGCATGAAATGTTTGATGTTTATGCCCCATTGCAGACACTGAGATTTTGAGACATTTTCATGCCTGTCTTGTCCGATTACTGGACAGGCAAGAGGAAAATTTACCTCATGAATGTTGAAGGACATTTAAACCATGCTTTATGTAACGATGGTGCATATGATATCAAACCTTGCAGCCTTTTTTATGGTCCAGCGGATGACACATTAAACTTTATCACAGCCGAAACAAACTACAAAAACGGTATTTCTACCTCTCTTGCTTTGCTTTTTCCTCCTTTGTGCTCAGTAGATTGATACTGTTTTCGAAAGGTCATTAATTCTTAAATGTGTATGTGTGTGTTTAAATGTGCATAAATGTATTTACTGTGTGTGTTTGTGCCTGCATATACACAGCAAAATTAACCAGCCTGCACCTTCTCTCCTACAGCGGCAGAAGGCAATTAATGAGAGT
The DNA here is from genome assembly GCA_023101725.1 of Atherinomorus stipes. Classification (NCBI taxonomy): domain Eukaryota; kingdom Metazoa; phylum Chordata; class Actinopteri; order Atheriniformes; family Atherinidae; genus Atherinomorus; species Atherinomorus stipes. Next base: position 91,487 of record JALJCO010005192.1, on the reverse strand, counting down.
CCGTGTTCTTATCAGCTACCTAGCAACCTTGACTGTTCCGCCCGTCGCCCCCAGCAACGGCTGCTGCTGCCTGTAATCGATTGCTAGGCTTGACATCACACTGAACCACTGACCTACGGCACTGTGTGGGACGGAGGGAAAACCATATCTCGTATAATCAACAGACAAAACATTGTGGTGTTTTTTAGATGCAGTGAAGTTTGGTAGAGAAAAACGAGCAGCTAAAGTGATAATGGTGAAATATCACTTCTGGTTCAGTACAGCAACCAAAATGCAACCACTTTTTTTAGCAGGTTTATGGTAATGGTTTACAAAAAAATGCATAAGCTGTGAGACAAAAGTCCCAGACCTCTTATATCAGACTTCATCATCATAATCATCTATCTTGGGAAAGGATGTCTGTATATCCCAGTTCTCAGATGAAAGTGATTAAAGCTTCGTCTATCAGATTTTGCAAAACCAACATCCATCTCTTCAAATGCATTTTCTGAGGGAAACCCTGAATAAATACATAAGTCTATCACACAAGGGACTGCCAATAAAGAGAAACTTGCCGTTTTCAAATCTGAAAACTCTCATGTTGATTGTCAGTCTTTATGAGCCTAGTTACTGCTGCTTCCACCTACATATACTGTGAAGGGCGTAAAAGTAATTCTGCCAAATGCAATAATTCCTGGAAATCTGATTTGAAAGATGTGACAGTGTGCAATGAGAAAGGGCGAGACAAATTGGTGTCTGCCTGATATTACTGTATAGTTTATCCAAGGAATATCGCAATATACAACCGTCTGCATGCACTACAATCTGCCTCTGTGCTGCTGCTGCTTTCCACCATTCGCTGTATTTGGATGCATGTTATTAAATTTACAGAGTTTGTTTGCCCCAGGGAGCGTCGCAAAGCATGAACTCATTTCCCTCAGATCATGTTCTGGAGTTAGTAATTGCCAAAGCAATTGTTATTTAAGTGAGAAGGAGCAGGGGGTAGCGTACTGCTGCTGTTTTCTACTGTTTATATTTTAATGTGTTGCGCTTCAGTCAGTTGGGGCTGAATGACTCGTGTGTTGGCAGACAACAGGATGATGCTGTCTTTTTGCTGATCTTTAGGGATATATTGGTACGTTTTCATGAAACTTTGGTTGCACAGCAAAAGGATTAATTAGCAAATCAGACTTGCCTGTCCAACTTATTTCTTTGTACATTTGTGCATTTCTCTGGGGGGTGTATATCTCTGTGCTGATGAGTTTACTTGCTTTTATTTCACTTATATAATTAAATTCAACACCATTTTGTTTTATGCTCTGTATGTATTAGGGATCCACTGATACAGATTTTTTAGGACCAATACAAGTACCGATATTTTCTCATCAGCTTCAGCCGATATTTGAGGTCGATACTGCATTTGATCCCAAAATTAATATCATGAAGGACACAGAGAAACCTCAATTTGAAAACTCTTTGGAGATAAAAAAAAACAGCACTTTAAATAAATATATAAAAATGAAACAGTGCACTTGTAACTATATATATATTTATATATACATAAATATACAGTATATACCTGCTACCAGTATAGCTGCCTGTCTGTAAATTATGCCAAGGGGGGGGGGGGGATGCCTGTAAAAAAGACACAAATATTGGCCTAAAATAAAAAGCTGATGTATCGGTCTATCCTTATCATGCATTATTACCGCCTTCCAGTGCAATCTTAAAGGAGCTTATGAGAGACATGTAGATGTTGCAGAAAGAGAGTCAGTTCTGATCAATTCATATGTAAACAATAGCATCATTACTTGAACTTATTTGAACTTTGCCCCAGTGTGACCACTGCACAGGTGCACCACTGATGATTTTTAACTTTGCTATCTTGCTCCAGGATATTTTTGACTGTCAGCTCTCAACCAAGCTGTTAAAATGCAGACACACATGTATGATCCAGCTTCCCTTTGCAGCTTTGCGTGCCAAGGTCATTTACACAAAGATTTTACAGAGAGAGACGAGTCGGGTGGGGTGACCACAAATGCCCATCCCCTACTGTTTATTTTCTACACTTCAGATGATGCATAGCTTCTCCTCTTGATATAAGTTATCTCCATATTTTCCTTAATTAAATCATCCACTTCTCCCCTCTCTTTCTCACACCTCTACTTCTCTTAATTATTTCAGCTGTAAGACAGTTACTGCAACACCAAGGTTTAAAAGATTATACTTCCCTTTACTTAAGCCAGCTTTGCATGTGGTTGCACGTTTATTGTGCATTTATTTGCTACAATATGGGAGTTGGGGAAGTCAACACACCACTTTAGTAATGAAAGTGGTAACTACCCTGCTGTGCTGATGCTAATCGGCTATAAAGAGGCTGGAAGGTAAAGCTCGAAATACTCATAATAAATGATAAAATAGAATTTTCTCAACCAGCCAAATGAAGAAATGATAGGTATGTGGAAGTTGTGTGTAATTGTGTGGAACATGTGTGAATAAGCATGTAATTGTAATACTGCAGACAGCAGCCAGAGCTGTGTGGGACATGTGTGGCTGACTGTTGCATTCAGGGTGCATGACACTGGCAGCATGCAGGCACTATCTGTGCTTGTGTATCAAAGCATGATTATAAATGCATTTGTGTGTGTGTGTGTGTGTGTGTGGCAAGAAGAGAGTGTGAGGGTCCGGCCCCCTCTTTCGCCCCTTTGGGTACAGCATTATTGAAGAGCCTCTGAAACCAAAAGACAGATTAATTAAAAAATGCTTCAGCTATCCAGCCTCGGCTGTCTCTCCCGCTATAGAATGGACCCTCATAACAATATCTGTCAGCCACATACTCACACTCACACATTCACGCACATGTACCAATATGAAAGCTACCATGACATGTTCAGAACGCACTTATGCAGAGCTGCGATGTCAGATAAAATTCACATACACTCTCAGTAAGACACAAATCACACTTGTAGTATTGTGCAAAACTTTCAGGCACTTAACATGCTTTGATTCTTGTTCACCGTGCTGTATCATTGGGGTATATCTAATTGAATCCATACTCACTCTGTCACACAACAACAAACATACAACAGAACACCATCAGTAGCCAAATGGAGTCCTTGATATGGCACACCCACAGCCCAGAGGACTGGATCTGGGATTTCAAGAAAATGAAGAAAACATGCCATGACTTTCTTATTATCTTTGAATAAAGTTAATTCATGGTAAAAGTAAATGAATAATGTTAAGAAACAGCACAGCAAGACTCAATCATAATACTAATTCCTGCAGCAAAAGCAAGATCAATCTTTAAAAGGGCACAGTTCCACCACCATTTTTATATTTTCCTTCTGGATTTCCTGAAGAAAGACTAAGAAACAAGGCCAATGGCAAGAAATACCAAGAGCATATTATCTCTGCGACAAGTGTAATATCAGCTTTGGCTAGATGAGCCTGTAACTGCAAAACTGAAAACAGGAAGCCAGTAAACCATTAAAAGCTTTGGCTAGAGGGAAAAAGAAGGTGTATATAAATCTGAATATTTATATACGTTTGCTTAATCTAGTTGATCAAAAATTGTGCTCTCAGTTACTCTGTGTATCTTATCGGTGGGGGTTTCTTTCAATATAACTGAAATTGCATGACTGCTATGAATTGTAACATAAAGACAGATCAGAGGGACCCACGGAGACTCCAAGTATGACACAATTAGCAGTTTCATTTTTCACAGAGATAGCAGGTCAAAACAGAATATCAGAACATTAAAAATGCAAGCAGTTGTAGAAAGAAAGAAAGAAAGACAGAAAGAAAATATAAGTATATAACAACATCAACAACAAAGAAATAAGACACTTAGGCTGTCCAGCCTGTAAAGACACTGAGTTCATTTCTACATTTCTACAGATGTTTGGTTCCATTGCGCCTCCACGTAAAACTTGCCAATTTTGGCACTTTTAAGACCATTTGTGTCTGTAAACGTTGATTGAAATAGTCAGTCCATATTTTGTGTAGGCATTTGTAAAACTGGTATGTTGTGTTTGTGTGCAGAAAGGTATTTTTTGTGTACAAATGTGCGTGTGTTTGTGTTACTGTATGTATACCCATATATGTGTTAGAAGGTATATGTTGTGTGTTCTTACATTTCATGTCCATAAAGTGTAAGTCTAAACTATTCAAACACGTACAATATATTCATTTATTCTCTACATTAGTGTGTGTGTGTGTGTGTGAGAGAGTGTATGCTTGTCACAGTTGGCCACCGGTAGAAACTCCTCCACTTTTGTTGTGTGTGACTTTCACAAGGGAACTCCCTCGGTCAGTCCTTCTCATTAAGTTGACGATGAGTCAAAAGGATCATGTCAACCCACGAATGAATCCACAAAATGATGACTCACCCTCGATAGAAGACAAATAACCCTGTGTGCATTTACATTACAGTCCTGCTTCCTTTGCAGAGCCAATAAAAGTGGCCATGAGCCAAGGCCGGCTTAGTCCGTCTAAAACGTACATATGTAGAGGGTTGAGCTGTAATCACAGCCAACCCTGTAGCAGAACATCGCTGAACAGAGACAGAGCCAAAGAGCATTTTACTGTCACAGTGCTTATATTCAAATTAAAGTGCTGAAAGTACTCAGTTAGCCAACAATAATCAAAATATGTTACCATAATAATGGGGCTCGAAAGGGTGACGTAGTGGACTGGGAAAACTGCTATACATTGTGGGTTTTACGGTCAACTGTCAAGTTTGTTTATGCTGACTGCACGCACGATCTGCCCTAATTCTTTTTCTTTTCATTTACAAGTTTTTTACCAGTTAAAAACATGATGCAATCGTGCTGTGTCATTAAAGGTATAGTCCGAAGTTCCCCCCGTAAAAAACAAAACGTTAGACTTGAGCAAGTGAAATCCGTCTCAAACCCCGCCTTTGGGCCTTTACTCCCATGCCGTGGTGCGTTTGAACGCAACTCTCTCTCCTCCTGCCTGTAACTCGCTCTTTTGTATTGTTTTGGTCTGGTCGGGACGATTCTGGGTGGAGATTTCTGTTTATATCGGCAGCCAATGACAGAGCTAAGAGCATGAGGCTGTGTGGAAATAAGCTCATGATTGGAGCAGACACCAGTCACTCAGTCAACTGTCGAAGGAAAAAAAAAGAAAGAAAGGAAACACCGTGGATGCACCGAAGAAAAGGTAAGAGCTTCAGATAATGCACTTTGGGAAACCAGCGTTAATCATAGTTTGGCTTGTACCTGCTTCTGAGCTCTGAAGGAGAAGCTTGAAGTTGAATAGGCTAGCTAGAACGAGGCGGCCATTAGCCTGAGAGGGAGGAGCGCTAAGTTTGAATACTGTTTGCAAACAGAAACGCTGGAGGGAATTCGGACTCTACCTTTAACCGCCACAATCGTTCACATGATCGTTCCAGTTTAAAAAAATGATGGGGTGAGATTTTTCTCATTTCCAATATGGAAGCATATCCAATGTGGATATGTGAGCTAACAAAGAAAAGCCGAATGGGCTGGATAGCAGCCGTGAGACGACCAAATATCACTTTCAACACCATCACCTGACACATGTCGGTGTGTTCGTGGTATTTTCAGTAAGTTCTGTTCTGTTGCTGGTGTGTTGTGGTGCTAGTAGTGTTATGCTGTTTCACACGTAGCATTTAGCTGTTTAGCATTGGCCAAGCTAGCTGAGAGCACAAACAAAGTAAAAACAGACACCCTCTCTCTCTCTTTCCTCAAATTATAGATTACTTTTGAGTTTATGTCATAAATGTCCTCACTCATAGCAGATTGACTTTAAGAGTTCATTATAACTGACCTCATTTTAAAAGTAATAATGGGCATGTGTGTCTTTTAGGGAGACATGCGTATGAAATGAAAGAAATCCATCCAGACTGGGCACCGTCAGTATATCTCGGACACATGGACGTGGAAGCTGCAGATAACGCCAGATTTCAACAGAGAAAAGGGAGACGGGAGAGTGATACGGCAGTCAGCAATGCAACGGCAACATTATCTTTGATTCAATCCATTTTTTCAATGTTTGAGTGTGTCACGCAGCACTGCGCTTTATACTGTAAACCAAAACTTTTGCCCGTAAAGCCCACAATGCATTGTGAAATGTCATATGCCCTTTCGAGACTTTTGAAGGGATCTATTTGATGATATAAAAATATTTAAAAATGTCTCAAACATCAGTATATTACAGAATTGCTTTCATTACAACTCTTACCAATTTCATCTTTTTGTTTTCCTTAATCAAAATAAGCATTTGGAATAAGCTTCTAAATTATTTCATGCCTTATTCGTCTGGCATTTGGGAACTTAGTCTAACATGGTACATGTTTTCTTGAAAAGGGATTTTTTTTTTTTGCTCTGGACAGAGCCTTCCAAGCAGTTCTTTCACCAAGTCTGAATGTTGCCTCAAGCCACTTCTTTTCAATGAGATGATCTAGAGGATAAAGATTCATATTCTAGCCACAATGGAGAGCTGTTATTTCAGTCCAGCTTTATTATATATCGAGATACCCTTTTAATACAGAATAAAGAATGCTACTTGAGCTTTGGCTCTGGCTGTCAAGACTGATAAAAGCCTAAGAGGTGTCAGGCTCTGCATACAACTGCTGTATTCAAACGCTGCATGAACGTGGTCCCATCATGCCGCTAAAAACTGTGAATGTTGTGTCACTACTGCACCTTTTCGACAAGCATGTTGATTAACTTTAGTTTATTAAAGAGTCAGAAGACAAACAGTGTAAATATTAGTTAAAAACTTGAAGGGGTGGGGGTAGCACTCTATAGGCCTTCAATGGGAAGCAGGACTGTTTCATTCTATCACATTTTAGCATAAAAATACTCATCTTCAAATTGCACTAAATTGCAGCCTCTGAGATGTATCTGATGTAAAAGCAAAAAGGTTTTATATTTTACATGTTTACAACATAAATATATCATTCTCCTAGTGGACAGGAAATAAATTTGCCATGGAGTAAAGTCAGATATTAAATTATACATTACAAAGATGTTTTGTTGGATTCTTTCACTGTCCCAGACTTTCATTTTCTACACTGATATGAAATTCCAGGAGGAACGACGAAAAGTCGTACTTGTTGAGCAGGTTCCTTGAGTCCATTAACCTGCTAATGGCAAATAAGACGGGTATAAGAGGCCGAAAAAGAGAAATGCTTCTGGGTTTACTCCTGCAACTATGACAATATGTCGTAATGTCAACAGTGTTAAAGCAAAGTGCAATATTTCTAGTGCAGATGTGGTGCATGGATTCAAAGGTTTAATCAAATAGGGGCAAAAAGACTTCACTGCCATTCCCAGGGAGCCATTGCACGTCTTTAGATTCTGCAATAAAGGTTCACATTGAGAGCAACTACAACTCCAAAGGGAGGCAAACAGGACAGTTGTTCAATAATTTTCCATGACTATTGATTTGTGTTTTTCAATAAGCCTGAACTTTAAAAACTTGCAAAACTGAAATGAGAAACCAAACTTGTGTAACAATGAGTCCCGAGGCAGCCAGTGGAACCGCCTAGGTCACTGTAAAAACCCTAAAGACTTTGTATGAGATATGTAGCAATGACCCATTAGATTAATAATAATAGAAAAAAAGTTTCTGTTTACTAAAGATGTTCCTGCCAAAGGCAGATTTGTCGTCCCGGGCTAATTAATGTGTTGCTGCAAATCAAAAGTAGCACCTATGGGAGTGTTTAGCTCTGCAGGTAGCATCCTAAAACTGCACTGATCTAAAAACAGCTCATTTCTAAAAAGGTTCATGCCAGGCACATCACCAAAGTGAGTCTGCACCTGGGTGGCTTTTGATCACAGTGAATAGATTCTTGAACTGGACCAGGAGATGCTTTTTTTTTTTAATTTTCGGTTTACTGATGTTGTTGAATATCTGATGTCTGAAAACAACACCATAACTTTCCACTGTACTTCTGGGATTCACAGCTCTGGACAGACAGAATCTTACTTTTCTCCCTAGAGACTGGCACAAGTTGCGTCATTTCAGTTGTTTCCTTCTAATCTTTTTCTCTGGAGGCCTAAGACTGGCAGTGATTCCTTTGCAATGATTGCTCACTGTAGTTAACTGGAAAGGCGAGAGAGATGACATAACGTTGATCCCAAAGGTACAGTGTTTATACATCCGTCAGTCTTGACTTCTGGATTCTGGTCCCTGGGGGTGGAAATCAGATACCCCTCACTGAAGTGAGATGAAAACCTTGCAGTGCCTAAAAATAATTCCTGCTGAGAAATAGCCTACATAGGAGCAAGGCTTGGCGATCACAGGTAGACATTTCAAATTTAAATATATTTATTACACTTAAATGTCTTTAAAAAGCAAAACTAAATAGATTGTTTACAAAAGAAACTAATTAAGGAGAAAGCTATTAAAATTGAATAAAATGACACAATTACTGGACTGTTAGACACAAAGGAGTAATATTCTTAAGAATAGGAGACATTAGGCTGATGAATAGCTGAGCTAATGTTATTCCGTACATCTAACACAGGGCCTTTGGGGTATATTGCAGGTAGCCTCAGCTCGATTTCCTCCATTCTCCCAAATGAAGTCATTACTTTTAAAAAGCCGCTACCCCTGCATAGCCTGTGGTGTTCATTTAAAAACAATTGACTGGAGATTCTTTGGGCCGAGTGAGGAAGGAGCAGCCAGGTGAATTTGAAGAAAAGGCTAAAGTATAGCAACAGTTCTCTTGAAAAGATGTAGACTATTCAACTTGATGTCTCGGGGAATTTGTTCTGTGTTTTTAATGGGATCCCAATCGCATGAATTAACTTCTATTGGTCTGAAAGCCAGATCACTGCATGGTTTTGTTATCCCATGGTGATTGTAAGTGGGGCTATTGGACTGACTGTTGTAGATGACATACACACTCAAAAATAGAGGTACCAGTTTGTACTTAAAAGGGTACAAACGCTTGTCGTTGAGGGGTGTTTCTTTTTGAAAGACATTTCTGTACCCTTTGGTCCTGGTCCAATTTTGTACCTTATCAAGCTATACCAGTTAAAGTACAATTAAACCAATTAAAAATGACGAATAAAAGTCAATAAAATAGAGATTATGACAACAATCAAAGATGCAAATAATAAATGAACAATAATTATACAAATGTTAGGCCAAACACATATACAGTAATATAACTAAACATATAATTATTGCTATGATTGCTATGATTATTATGGAAATCATAATATAATAACTATAATTATACTACCGTTTAGAAGTACTGCTAATTATAGTTGTTTTACAAGCTACACACATTTTTCAATGCTGCAGGTACCCTTAGGGTTGAAATGGTACAAATTTGTACTTTATATTACTTTGGACCCTTTTTCATAGTTTAAAGGTACACTTCTGGCCTCATAAAGACCAATATTGTACTTTTGAGAGAACAGTCGTAAGAAATGTACCTACAGGTACAGAAATGTTCCTGTCTCGTGCCTCTATTTTTGGGAGTGTAGCGGAGTCACTCTTGTGTGTGTGTGTGTACATATATACAAACATATATATATATATATATATATATATATATATATATGTGTGTATATATCCAGAGAGAGAGAGATGTTCAGGAAGTTTTAATTAGAATTCTCTTTTAGGGTTTCAATTTGTGCTAACCATCCTTTGCAGCAGATTAGCCCAGTCTACTGTATAATGTCTGACAGTTACAGGGGTTCATATCTGTTTTTCCAAGGACTGTTTCATATCTTAACCCCACCCCACCACCCCCAAACAAAATGAACAGAAAGTCATATTTTAGCAAAATAATAATTTCACGATTCTTATGAAAAGGAACTTAATCTGCTATACTTATCACTAATTCATATCGTACTTCCTGACATTTTGAATAAAGCCTACTCTGTGCCCAGAGATCTTTATAGGTCAAAGTGAATACTACCATCTGCTCTAATTTTCTTCTTTAAACTCACACCTCGAGCAACGGTGTAATTTAAGCCCCATATAGACCACGATGTCAGGGTTAACCCAGTGCAGATTCTAATAGAAATGCCTTCCTTCCAGCCATGACAAACTGACCAATCCTGACCAATTAGATTCAAAAGAGAAAGAATAATGCCCAGGAGGTAATGTCCCAGACCTAGCTCACCGCAACCTGCAGAGTCATGCTATAGTGTAAAATCTGTTTTAGTTTTTCAGAGCATTTGTCCAAAGACTATCACAAAGACAGAAACTACAAAGAGGTGGAATATGGTTAAGGACCGCCAAGGGAGGCAGAGAGAGAGAAAAAAGAGCAAGAGAGTGAGAGAAAGGGAGAAGCCTGGCAAACAAAGGCAGCTGTCATTAATTTCAATCAGGCTGCTGGTCTGGTGAAGTTAATATCGGCATGCTCTTTTAACCTCGGACGATGGTACAGCAATAACCTCAGCAAATTAGTCATTAATTTACTCCATTAAGATGGACAAAGGTGGCGGGTGCTGGATGAAAACACTGAGCAAAATTAATTCATTAAACATTTCAAAACAGAATTTGTGCCATTTCAATTTAGATGAACCACGACAGAGAACGAAAGATCAGTATGATAACCGTGATAAACAAGCTAAAGATCAGCTGAAAGCAGTGTATTTATAGCATAAATGCTAAGATGGATTATTAACATGGATTGCTTGTGTTTGATAAAAGATTTGAACATTTAGAACTGTGCAGAGCTGGGTCCTTTGTGTCTCCAAGGGCTCTAGAAAAATGTGTCACAATAGCTTTTTGGTCTAATGTAGCACCAAGCCTTGCTCCTTTCTGATTTAACCAATTTGAGTTACACACCCTTACATTCAAAACCTAACTCTAAATAATAATACAGCAGATTATAAAAGGCAGCTCATTTTTTTTTAACTGATGCTCCACCAACAATATTTGAAAAGAAAAGTAAATATGATAAGGAATTTAAAAATCATACCTCCCAAGGGCACTTTGGTCCATAGCAAGCTAACAGCTACTACCCAGACCACAGCAGGGTCATATAGTGAGTGTAGAGTCATCCAGTTTGAGGCAGAAAATATCCCTGGGGCCTTCACTCCATTTACCATTCATTTTATCTCGCTGTGTAGTGCAGGGAACATTTCTATGCAGCTTCGCCTTGAGCTGATACATCTACAGCTAAAAAAAAAAAAAAAAACCACTGAACCTTGTCTCGTCTCCTTAACACTGACATGTTCAGAATTAGATGCAGTTACTGGAAACCTCTAACCTGCTCTCAGTCTGCATCTCCTCCTAAATGTGATTACTGGGTTCTTTAATATAGGAGCTAACACCTGCCTTTTCAACATGCACCCCCATTCTAAAGTCATTTTCGCATGACTCACAGTATTGAAATGTAAATTTCCCAACTCATAGCATCGCTCATCAAAAGACAGATACTGCACCTGTACTGTAAATAGGAAACTGGCTATAGAATGAAAATGCCCAGAAGTTTTGAAAGGATCTACTTCATGTAGATGTAGATGTGCAGGCTGGGCAAGCTTTCATTGATTTGCATACACATTTGCACGCAAGAAAAACAAAAGATCCCCTACTGGGTTGTTATCTACTCTATCTATTAGCTATCCACTTTGCTCTTATGGAGGAGCCTGAGAATAATGAATGACTTAGCCTCAGCCCTACTCCCACCCAAATGTTATCACTCACACTAACATGCACAAACTGTATGTCCACACACCACTGAACATGTAGCTGGATGTTTCAAATCAATAAGCATGCTCAACAAACAGCCTCCCCGACCTTCTCCTACACTGGCTAATTGCCAGAGAGAACAATTAGCCTGATAACTATCATTTAATGTCTTCCCCAAAGAGGAGGATTCAGGCTATTCTAATACAAACGCACCTATTTTTCCCAATCCTGCTCACTCATTATCACTCTAAATGGTGCCTCTATAGCAGAGCAGGTGCAAGTGGTGCATTGAAATAATTGTTTTGTGAATGGTGGTTTGATGGTATTAGAGAAAAATGGACAGGGCTTAAGTCATGAATGGTGCTGTTTCTAGAAAGATAGCTCAGCTACAATGTGTCAGTAATGAGGTAGAAGACACTTGCTTGTCACCGCCTCAACTTTTCTCATTAGTAGGGAATGAACCCGTCTTTGAAGGCTGCAAGGACCAAAGTGCCCAGTATGAGGCAGCCTGGTGAACAGCTTGATTTCTGGTAATTATCACTCAGTGTTGTGATGAAAAAATGTCAAACTTGAGAACAACCACTATAAATGTCAATGAGTTGTCACAGAATCACTTCTTTAAAAAAAAAAATCACCCAGAGAGTAACTCTTTATCTCTGGATCCAGCAGCTGAATAGCCCAATTCAATAGACACTTCTGAGGAAATATCATTACCTGTCTTGCTACATTTACATCTATTAACTTTCCTAGTCTGCTGTTGGTGTTCACAATCTCACATAGGGCATTGAAGTTTGATCTTTGAGCTCACAGCTTTTGCTGGGCAGAAACACCCTTCCAGTAGTCTAAGATATCATGGAGGTCCTCGTCCTTGGCAAACTGCACCTTCTTACGCAGGGCATGGCCTGCTGCTATATATGATGCTTCCTCTCTGGGATTTTTCTTGTACGGTCGGAATCGCTCCCAGATGCGCAGTGTGCTCTCAGATGAATACTCTGGACTTGAAGAGTAGCCAGAGTTGTAGTTGTGGTGACGAGACGGAGACAGCTGCGAGTAGGTGGCTGTGGCATCCCTCTTGGTGCGGCCCAGTGGCTTGAGGAATGAAGCCTTTTGGGCTGGTGAGGGTGAGTCATTGCCACCCTCATAGTAGAGGGCAGGAAAGGAGTGCCGGTGCTCTGAGCTGTGGTAGTCTGGCTGAACCTCCAGGTGATGCTGCTGCTGTCCTGGCCCAATGACTCCACATCCACCCCCATTCCCATTTTTACACCCCATTCCTCCCCCATTCAAACTTACCCCAGCACCATTTAGGTTTCCCTTCCCATTCCCATTGCAGCCCCCTACTCCACTGCCTCCACCTCCCCCACTTCCACCCCCTCCACCACAACCAGCAGGGCTGCTCTTTTCAGCTGGGTACTTAGGTGGATCATTGCGCTGCTCAGGGATGTCAACACTGAACACTCTTGTGCTCTTGACAGATCCAGCAGCAGGAGCACCACACCGGTTCTTCACCACAGCGGTGTCAGCACTCAGCTGCCTCTGAAGGGGCCGCACTGCATTAGCTGGGGGTGGGTCACGGTAAGGAGGGGAGAGAAACCCACCACCACTGATGCCAGGCCGTTCAGACAAGGGCATGACCAGGGGCACTGGGGCCATAGAAGGTGGATGAGGCTGATGTAGCTGTGGGTGGGACTGAGGATGGGACTGAGGTTGTGGCTGAGGGTGAGGCTGAGGATGAGACTTTGGATGGACCTTAGGAGAAGAGGCCATGATCTGATCTCCAGGGTGGCCTGGAGAGAGGGGCAGAAGGTTGCGTGAAAGAGATGGAATGCAAGGAGGCTGGGAGGAGGACACAGAGTTGACATTATCAGCTGTGGTCACAACATTAGATGAGGCATCCAGTTTAAGAGCATCAATACAGTTGTTGATGATCTGGTTGACCTTGTCCACCTCCTTGGCAATGGTCGAGATCTCTGATGCTGAGCCACGACCATCATCATCCGAGTCCTCCCCAACCTCTGTCCCATTTTCAGCTCCACCTCGCATATCAACAACTACTTCCCCTCCTGCCCCTGGTCCTCCGGCAGCCACAACTCCCTCTCTGACTTCCCCTGCCACTCCTGTTGTCCTAACATCCATGTAATTGCTCTTGCCGCCCATTGCCTCAGAAAAGGCAGTGGCCATTTTTTCTACCTGTGGCAAGGTGGAGAGGCGGGACGAGCTGGTGTTGGCTGATCCATGGAGCATTCCTGTGCTAGAAGAGGCAGATGGAGGCAGCTTGCCTCCAGCTCCTCCTGAATGGTGGTGTTGGTGGTGAGTCTGTTCCTGGAGACGCTGCATGGCTCCTGGGTCATTGACAACTGCAGCAGCTGCCTCTGGACCATACCTGAAGAAACACAGGTTCACTTTTTAGCAAACAATACACCTACATTCAGCATTACCATGTTTTCTAGTTTGGTTAGTTTTTTAGTATAATGGGATAGCACAGTTCTCTTAGTTTAAGTTTAAACTCATATTTATTATGCCAGACAGGTTTGTCCAAAATTGTCATGAAAATAACAGTTGGAAAAATGGTTTATTATTCAGGGTTAAATTTAATGAGGGTTATCAGAAATTGACACCAAAACAAGGTAATGCAGGGATGCACCTAATTAACTGATTCTTGCAGCATAATTAGTTTGAAAGATAAAATGTTTTTGTGGTCAAGATTGTTTTTGTTGAAGCATTGAACACACACGTGCAAAAAGATTGCAATTAACATCTTAAGCCTTTCATTTATAAAGCACAAACATTTAAAATCATGTCGTACCTCATCTCCAGGATTGTTTTCTTCACACTAATAGCTTTTTCTTTTTCTTCCTGGATGCGTCTTCGCCTGAGACAGTAATAGACAAATCCAAGTACAATGACCATGCCAAACAAACATCCCAGGATGGTCATTATATAGTGGGTAGTTGTGGATGGATTGGTTCGATGGTCCTCGGGTCCCATAGCCCGAGTGGTAAAGGACAGACAAGTATGGTTGTAGCGCTGAGATTTACTTACAGAAGCCACACAGTAAGTGTAGTTGGTGTGTGGTTTCAGCTTGTCCAAAGTAATTACTTCCTTATTTCTTCTAAGGGGCATAATGTCTTCATAAGTGTGGTTGTACTGGGAAAGGATGTACATCTTACTAAATGGTCTTGGAATGTGTACCATTAAAGAGGCAGTGTTGAGGGTGACTGTTTGAAGCTTCACAGAAATCTGATGGTTATACGGGTCAGCAGTGGACGTTACTGTTGGCTGTTGATACAGACTTTGGTCTGGGTTGTCCAAACCCATCCCTGAGCCATCTGGTTCTGGCATCTGGGAAGTCATTCCTGGAATAATCACACCATCCCGACAGAGAGATAAAAGAATGTAACGAGCATTTCTTCCATGACCAGGCACTGGACTCAGGAGAGGGTAACCAGTCATTTCTGTAGGGGTTTCACACTGGAGGCGATCATAGGTGTGGGTAACATTGTTAAACTCCTCCAGCCAAGTGAGAAAGCTGTAGAGCTCACAACCACAGTGGAACGGGTTTCCTGCTAGTTCACACACCATCAGCCTGCTGAGGACAGTGAAGGTAGATGGGTCAAGACGAGCCAACTTATTGGATGATAAGTCCAGGCTGCTGAGGTTGGGGCACTCCCAGAAGGCATTGGTGGCAATGACTTCAATGAGGTTGTGTTGCAAAAAGAGGCACTGCATTCGACCCAGACCTCGCAACATGCCTTCAGTCAGGTTGGTCAGTTTGTTGTAGCCTAGCTGGAGAACCTGACATGAAAAAACACAATATTTCCTTTAAAAAAAAAATAGAAAACACTACAAAAGTAATTGTTTTACCATTTGGTGGTGAAGCAATTCCTTATTTTTAGATTCAAGATCTTTCTGTCAGCACAATGGACTTGCACACAAGATATTTGTTACAATTTCTGAACAAAAACTAAAAGGAGCTGTGTGTAGGATGTTGTGAAATGTAGTTGCAATGCACATATATGCACATATTGCACACACTGCATATTGCACATATATGCATCAGAGCCAGCATTTGGTTGTTACTTATTTGGGCTGCTGTTCAAACATGGTGGTGCAATCCCTACAATATCAATGAATATGAGATTTTTAAAAAAAGTGTCAACTTCAGAAAATACATCTTTGAATGTTGTGCTATGTCCCATTTTTCCTGATTGACCCCCCCCCCTCCAATTTTCAATTTCAAGCTCTAAAATCAACATGAGTGAAAAAAAAAAATCGTGAACTCAAATAAGTTCCTCTAAACTCTTAAGGCAGAGACACACCGGACAGACTTCTGACCATCGCGGTCGTCGCCAGAAAATGGGGTTGGGCCTATCAATCGGCTTCAGTTTCGCCAACACGGTGAGAAAAGTGCCCAATAACACATCGAGCCGACTCCAGACCTGGGTGTACCTTCTGCGCAAAATATAATGACACAACGACAGCAGGCGGCACTAATCTATATTGTGGCCCCAAAAACCGGCAATGACGGACCGTTTCTCAAGATGAAAACACGTAAAAACTGCTGCTGTTGTTGTTAGCAGAGAGCGAGGACTGCTAGCTAAGGTCCCAATATGATACCAAACAATGTGTGAGAGTTTGCATTATGTCTGCTCTTCATCTGGTTTGTTTACCTTCACTTCTGGTCTTCTCGTTAGCTGATTCGCCAGCAAGGTCAAGCCTCCTCCAATATGATTGGTCAGCCCATCACTGACTGAACGACTGAATCGACTGAACGCCGATTACACACGTTCAATCGGCTGAAAAGAATGCTGACAGTATTGGCGATGGCTGCAGATGGTCGATGACACAGAACACACCAAACTGACTCACGACCCCAACTTCAGAAGACTCCATGACGACACCAAACGGACGAAAATCGGCCCAGTGTGTCTCTGCCTTTAGAAATTGCTTTTCTTATGAATATGATGACAAAACAGTATATAAAGATTACATCATATTCTATAAAGGTGTATGTAGGCCTATATGTCTGTGTTTGCGTTTAATTATCTGTATACAGTAGGTGTATGTACACTATACACTATATGTATGTATATGGAGTCATATACGTGTATGGGTGTGTATGTACACGTGTTTATGCAGAGAGATGTATTTAAAGGTAGTATATTAATGACTGATGGCAAAGGGTGGGGCCTAACAAGGTTTTACTCCTGCC
The DNA here is from genome assembly GCA_023101725.1 of Atherinomorus stipes. NCBI lineage: Eukaryota > Metazoa > Chordata > Actinopteri > Atheriniformes > Atherinidae > Atherinomorus > Atherinomorus stipes. The sequence goes on along the minus strand of JALJCO010005192.1, from coordinate 74,647 downwards.
CACTCCTTTTCGTATATGTCTGTTTTGATATTTTAATTTAGTTTTTTTATTTAGTTTTCTTTTATTTCTCGTACTATTCTAAATAAATTTTCATTCATTCATTCATTCATTCATTCATTCTCTCTTCATTCATTCATTCATTCATTCATTCATTCATTCATTCATTCTTTGTAATTTGCACTAAAATATGAATTAGAAAATACAAATTTGGCAACAAAACTTTATGTAAAGATATACATGAAGACAAATTTTGGTTGCTGATTGCAAACCTGTAGGTTGGCCTGTCCAGCAAAGGCTCCATCCTCAATGTAGCTGATCTCATTCTTGGTTAGATTGAGATCAGTTAGGTTTGTGAAGCGATACATGGAGGTAAATAGCACTGCTTTCAGTTTGTTCTCATTCAGCCTCAGGTCATGGACCTATGGGAGTCAAGAAAACAGGAAACTTTCAGGTGATAAATTGCAGCCACAGACAAACACTTAAACTTTCAAACAAAAGCAGAGGGGTCAAATTCTACCACACAAAAATGTTGAAATTTTGTTGCCTAGTAAGTATTTTTAGTCACTATTCTTCAGCTAAAACTTTGCATAGCCCGTTAGCATGAAGCCTGTTAGCAAAAGGAACCAGCACTTGAGTAACTGTATAATTTGGATTTTCAATAAAGGATCTTTAAAGTAGGTTTTATTTTTTGAAAATTCATACAGCATATTGTTTGTTGATTTGCTATAGACTTTGATGTTTTACTTTAGACCTAACAGCTCCAAAAACAACTGACTGTTTTAGTTTTAATGTCTGTTAGCTTGATTGTTTTAATGATATCCTCACAAATACTTTGTGATTTAGGTACCACAGTAATTTTTGACTCAACCATGTATTTGTAGTTTCAATACATAATCAATATTGTAGATCATAGTTCTAATCAAAACCTTTTCATCTACAGTACAGTCATCCTCAAAATTATGAATACCCTCTGATTAAAGAAGCAAAAAAAATCAGCTGTCAGTTCAATAAGTTGAAATTGACAAAAGAAATATTTGAAAATCATGATACTGATTTTGAAGAGTGGTTTGAAATTAATGTTAAAAATGCTTCCTTTAGTTTCTTGTTATTTGAATTACTATTGTGAATTTAGCCTTTTCCGTAATTGGAGAGTATGAATAATTTTGAGAATGACTGTATATGATATATATGTATATACTGTATATATATATATATATATATATATATGTATATATATGTATATACATATACATATAAGACTGTATATGACTGTGCTTTTTATATGACTGTCATAGCTCAGAATGCATGTCGGCATATGGTTTAAAAGCTGTGCCCCTGGAGCTATGAAAGGTCTATACTGATAGGTAGATTCATACTGACCGTGCTGTTGATGTGCTGGGGAATGGTCTCATATGGAGGCTGGTTCTGACTGCAGATAGCCAGCCAAACGTAACCTTTATCCCCCTCTATCAGCCAGCAGTCCCCTTTCACTGTACCAGGCAGGTGGAGGAGCAACAGTGCAGGAAGCAGAAGAGAAAGAAACAGGGAGGGAGACAGGAAGGACAAACAGGGTCTGCTGGCCATGGTTTGGATTAGGAGTGTTTGATGTCACTTCAATGGAAAGGAGGGAAAAAATGAGTTGAGGAGAGGAAGGTAGACAGCAGCAGGTCAAATTCAGAACTGGACTGGACTGGACTTCAGGTTTGAGGCAAGCAGGGAGAATCCGAGTGGAGAGAAAGGAGAATGGAAAGGCTTCTTCTTAATAATTAGAGCTTAGCTTAGAGCACGGCCAGTCTTGTCCCCATTTTAGGTGTTCCACGTCAAAGGGTTTTGAAGACTGTCACCCCAGCTGCAACTCATGGCCCCGTGTCTCTGGAACACGTCTGAGGAAATGTTCCCTCTCAGAGAAAGGTTGTATATCTACATAAAACAGAAACAGAGGGAATGAAGGGAGAATATTAATGATATCTACAAAATAAGTCAGCAGAGCTTTGGCATAAATCTTATCTGTTATGTTTGTCTGACTCAAAAGTGTGTGAGTCTATTTTCTAAACGATGATGAAAAATATGAAACAAATGCTCCTTGAAGGCGATTCACCACAGTGATAAATCCATTAACTATCATTATTATTTCATTAATTTTAAATAATGTCCAGAGAAATGCAGTTTGACTTTTCAAATTTAACTTTTTATTCTGTGTGATTATTCCTGTTCATTTAAAATCTCGTAAAGAAATTGTAGCTTCTGAGTTCAGACATTACAATGCACCAATAAAAATGTAAATTACCACGGCAAAAACTTTCTTCTTTTGGTGTTTTTGTCAGAATTTACATAGTTTGTCAGCTGGCTCTGGCACTTCTGCTATTTCAGGTTTGAGGTAGAGTCAGCTTTATAATGAAACAATGAAAATCTAAATGGTTGCAGTCATATAGGAATGGAAACAAGGAGATGGGCAAATGGAAAGCAGAGAGAAGCTGCTGTAATTTGTATGTTTAACATGATACTCACTGACATTTAGCTATTTACCTTTCTTAGGGGATTACCCGTGGATTAGAGCTCTAATCCAGCGTAAAATATTATGTATCTCATCACCACAGCACTCACTCTTTTAATTTGTTTCCAAAGTTTTGATTCCCTCCAAGGGAAAATCTATGTCACTAGACAGGAATAACAGCAACGAAAGAGAAGAGGCCCTTCTTCTTCTCTCGTGTCAAATAATTTCCCTTTTAAACTTATTTAACTGTCTGATACAGATGAGGAGAACGTGACCTATTTGAAGGAATAAAGCACTGAAATGTTGCAGCCTAGTAGGAATGGGAGTTTTCTATGGATGCTTCTGTTAAAGTGACCCATCATTATTATTTATCTTATTTATTTATTTATTCATCAAGCACTTTTCATGCCAAAAGCAACACAAATACAAAATAAAATACAAAATAAGATGCATATTAAAATAACAAAATGTTCACACACCAAAGTATATAACATGGAACACACAAACACATCCTAATTCTACACAAACATGAACCTTAACCCATAATTTCTGTCTCTTAACTGAGTTTAGGTATAAAAACACTAATCTGGCTTAACGCTGCTGTGAGGAAACAACATCTTTCTTGGGAATCTGTTCACACAGGAGCCATCCCACCCATGGTCACAGTGGACATCACCGCAGGGACCACCCAGATCAGGGCAGGCCAGGACCCACACCACAGCCATAGGGCAGTACTGCAGGACCCCTAGCCCCCAACACAAGGGCAATTACCATGGCAACCCTCCAGACTCAGGTTGGCAAAGCCCCCAGAGCAAAGGATCACTCTGCAAGCCTCCTGTTCATCTGGTTGTGGTACATCCCAAAAAGCTTCAACTCCTCTCGTCAAATTGTTCCATGAAACTGATATTGACGATTGAATACCTCCGCTGCAGGCCGACTATCATCCTACAGTATATGGTTTGCATCCATGTGAAAGGCAATAATAATAAAGAGTACAACTTTATCCAATCTAGGATAGCTTGTTTTCCGTTGCATAATTTGGAACAGCATTCATTCAGGATTTCTTATGTATTCTGCAACATACATATGTAAAATATGTGTGAATGCTTACATTCATTCACATTAGCACTGAATGAAGAACACTACTTAAAATGGGGATGTAAATAGGGATGTTAGATATTGGCTTTTTTTTTTTTTAAACCTATATCAAATATACTGATATTGTCTAACTTTTCAATTTCAGATATCAACTGATCTATGCAGTCAACAGTACAGTTGTATCTGTATATTTTGTGAGGTACTGTACAACTACTGTATATTCTGGCAAATATATTGTTTCAACCCAATTATATAGTTTGGAGATCGTTGGATATTAAAATTGAAATCATAATCAAATTTTGATTAATCAAATCTGGCTGCCATACATCAGATAACAAGTATTAGCCAACATGTGGCTAATTATAATGTTTCTCACAACTTGGTAACTTAACCAACAACTTAAAACCAGACATATTATAAGAGGCTTCAAAGCAAGTCAGGCTGTAGCAGCAGCAGCTGCACCGTAGTCACATGACTCTGAAAGGAATGCTGGGATATGAAGTTCTTCCAGATTAACCGGGACTTTTCTACATGTTGGACCGCAGCTGAGGGAAAAAGATCTGGCGAGATTTCGTTAAGGTAAATATCAGTCTGTAAAAACAATATTTTCCATTTTCACATTTAATGCCGATATCGGCTAATAAAATCGGATGGTCAATAATGTCGTGCATCTCTATAAAAAAATTATTTGGGCATTGATCATTATGTCAGACTCAGTATGACATGAAACTAATGTTGCTTCTTTAAAAAGTTTTTTTGTAATGTTTTTTTTTTTTTCATATTTGAGGACTGGTATTGTAATGGAGTGACATGATCCTCCTGTGTTTAAATGTTCCATCAATCAATGGATATACTTTTCACATTCAAAGGTGATTTTAAATATCACAAAAATGTGTCATACTCTTGGTTAATATGTTTCCCCCTTTTATTTACAGGAGATGTCTAATACAATTTGACTGCTAGTTAGAAATGTAATTTTTTTGTGCTCTAAAAACATGAAAGACAAGTCAGTCATGATTTACTTGAAAGCAAGTTGTTTTCTCCCCAGTTCAGTCACAGCGGCTCAGATCAGGACAGTATTTTTCTGTATTTATGATGCCATAATGATCCAGACCACACCATTCCCTTCGAACGTATCATCTGGGTCAGTCTCCTGTCACTCACTCCAGCTGTCTGTTTCCGTATTTCTTTTTATCTGACAGCCTGTCTCCTCCTTTTTCCTCTTTTCAGCCCACCTCTTTCTCCTCTCCACATTGTTTTAAGCCTGCTTATCTCTGCTGACTTTCAAATAGAAACACAAATGAATATGCTCCATCGTCAAAACAGCCTGACACCTTTTCTGTACTATCACATCCAGTCCTCCCTGCTTTTATCAAATCCAGGCCATTGTTCTATTTTGACAGAAATCCAAAGGATACTGCAGCATATTTCTCTATTCTTGTTCTTTCAAATCAGGTTGTCTTTATTTCTAATTATGGCCTGTGTTAGCTGGACTGTAATTAAAGCATTGTATCTGACAAATGTCAAAAATGATATCAGCTCACAAACCAAATGAAAACTATAAACACAATGCTCTCAGGGTTCCTTTGAAAAACCGTTTTTCAGTGTGGCTGGTCCCTCTTGGAAGATCACGAGATAGAGAAAGATTTTTGCAAAAGTGATGTTGAAATTAAAAGGTCACTTCACATGAAGGACATTGTAGATTTGAAACTGCCAGTTGTTGATTCAGGTGCTCCAGTATCAATTCCCTCAAATTTAAAAGTGCCATGACATCAAATTTCACTTTTCTGGGGTTTTGGGTGTATAATATGATCTGTTGTGCACTGATGAGGCCATGTGAATGTCCAGAGTGAGAATCAAAGTTCCTGTTTATGGTCTGTCAGCTTTGTCTCTCTGTTCAGAAACAGTTGACAGCAGCTCATCATTCTACGTAGTTCTATCATTCTATGTAATTCAATTGCTCCAAAAAGAGCACGCTACTGTATCAAGCAAACAGCCCCCTCCCCTTCTCTCTCTCCTAATGGTCTTTGCACCGTCCGCTTCAACTGCGAGTGGAAGAGTGACTGCTAAGCAGTCAGGTCTGGGTTAACAAACAAATGGATTTAAAAGAAAACTTCTGCAGCAACACTGAGGGAGGGGGCCACAACCTTGTCATTACCTGTAAGTTTATTTATTTTCTAAATGCTGTCTTGTCTGATAAACGTAGCTCACTGTCTGAAATGCCCATGTTGCTAGCAGTTAGCCTTTAGCAAACTCCAACCGTGAGGGAAGCTTGACCTAGTTTCTCTAAATAAGGTTATAGCCAAATAAGGTGTAGCCAATCAAAATGAAGTCATCTTGGTCTCCGGGTAAAGCTCCATATCATCACCGGACCCAACTGTTTTGCTGAGGCAGTGAGGTCTGACGTTTTAAAACAATACTCTGCTGTAAAAAAAATGCTGTTTTTTTTTTTTCTCTGGAGATTTGACATATGCAGCAATGCCAACAACATGAACTAGTTTTTATTGCGACGTCATTACTCCTTTAAAACTTTATATCCCCCCCCCCCCCCCCCCCCCCCCCCCCCCCCCAAAAAAAAGACTTTGACCTTAAACCAATTAATCTGCTACACACATGCATGATTCACTTTCTCTACTTGACTATGCGGCATAAGCATTGCATCCAATCATAAATGCTCCCACCTTTTCCATAACTGAATGCACAAAGGAACAGCAGATGCAACCACACATCAAGACCGGTATTTTTTTTTTTTTTTAGTTCACATTCAAGGCTTACCAATTAAAACATGATGGGGAAAAAACTAACAGCATAAAAATTCAATCAGGAACTGAAAAGCTCAGGTGTACAAATATGAAAGACATTGGAGGGGGGTGCAGCTAAATCTATTAACCATGCTCATATTTTTAGGAGTACAAACAAGTACAGAATTGGCTTCTCAAGGTAAGCAAAGAGAAGATAATGAGTCTGATTCAGTTACTATTGAATGTCTCATTGGCAGCATGTTGAGAAGAAAAAATGTCAAATCAGCAGTCAATGTCATTTGAAAAATTATACATCACTGAAAGGTGTAAAACCCAATGGTGTGTTGCAGTAAGAAAAACTTGTTCTTAAAATGGTGATGTGATTATAAGGAGCAAATAGTCCAATTTAGTGCTGACAACGATGATGAACTGAGAATCTCAATTCTCTAGCTGAGTGTTCACGTGTAGGGGTAGGGGTGTCTCAGTCCTGTTAGGACAGAGGGGTAGGAGTAAGTGTGAGGGCTATATACCCCTTCAAAGGAAAGCTTTTCCAATACTCACCACAACGTCACATATTCAATATACTGTAAATATTGTCAGAATTCTCAACAAAAACAGCTCTGAAACAAGCTGAAAAAAAAAAAAAAAAAAATCAAGGGATATGACAAATTTGCGAATAACTGGCAAATTTGCTGCTACCCAATCCAAAAAAGTTCACAAATGTAAATATTTTCTCAATAGTAGGTCATTTTCTTTGTAAAATGCACATGAAAAAAAAAAAGCTAGTTCTATGTTGAAGCTTCAGTATAAATGCTAACAAGATGAAAACCAGCGGTACTCTAAAGCCAGCCCTGATAATCTACAGTGACAGCGTGATTCATAAAAACTTCTGCAACATCGCTGCTTGTCTTCCGTTACAAGGAGGGCATCATAACGGGATGGAATATAACACAAGCGGGAATGTCATGCACAAATTGGACTTGCTTGATAATATTAATTCACAGCTGTAGACGTCTTGATTTCTCGAGATTTGCGCTGACAGCTCAGCGTGGATCTGGTTACATAAAAGCTGGCAGGGATCACTGATGATGTATGCAATTATTGATGGGCTGACCAAATTCGTAGGGGGGACTTTCAGCCCTGCCCCTCGTGACACTGTGTTACAGTTTTTTTGGATTGCTAAAACACGTTTTTCAAAACTGTAAGTTTTTTTTTTTTAAACTTCACACGCAAAACTCCAAACATCACACACAAATTGCTAAACCCTGGCATCCCTTTGCAAAACAACTCTGCCATCAAATCTCTTAACATGTTCACAAAATGGAACTCGTGTTTTCATTTGGTAAACACAGCCATATTTTCATATGACACACACATACCATTCACTGAATAAACACAACTGCTTTTGGCTGAACACTACCAAGAATGTACAGAACACTGAAAAGCAAAACTGAAAACACAGTTATAGAATTAGAACACACACTGGATCAATGACAATGCCCACTTCTCTCATAGACAAACATAAAACATCACATAAATTTTCACCGTAAATACCACCACCTGTAAAAAAAATTGACCGGACTAGTCGCAGCGTGGGAGGCGAGACTTTACAAGACGTCTTTTTCGGCAACTCAGTTCTCTCTAACCATAAACAGTCAGGATGGCGGCTGCAGAGGAGCAACGATCTAACAATGCCCTTTCTGATGTCTTAAATGAGCTGCACAGCTTTAGAACCACAACTACTTGCTGCTCTGAGGGCTGAGGACATTTGCATCACATCCATGTTTCTCTGATTGGTTCTTTCATGTTCAGTTTGTCTTGTCTTTAATCCAGCCTCTAGTCATCAGGCTCCAACGGAGGGAACCCAGACTGACTTGCTGTATATCTCATCCATGGCGTTGGTCAGGTTGGTGTGGCAGGCTAATGATCCCCGCCCCATCGACGCTCTAATGCTCTTTACTTCAAGGCTGGTGTGATAGCTGCATAATAGTGGAGGCCCAACAACACTGTCAGAGCAACAGCGCTGCTTGTTCATATTTATGCTGTGACTGTAACAGCAGCAGGCGAGAGAGCGATATCGCTGTGTCATGTAATGTAACACACTGTTCTGTGATGACAGTACCCATGTACTATTTCCATGTGATAATCCATTTCTCCAAGATAGTGACTGTGAAATACTTCAACACAGTTCTGGATGTTTAGTCAACTCAGTGAACGCGAAGTAGAGACAACTTCCAGTGCACGCTGCTGCCTACAACGAAAAACACAATCAGATCTGAGTGCTTGTTATCCATTTTTTACATTTTCCCTTTTGTGCACACAATCTGAAAATGGATAATGGCCTGTCCAGTTTTTCATTTTTGTAAAAAAAAAAAAAAAGAAAAGAAAAGAAAAAAACACATGAAAAATTAATGGGTTTTTTTTCCAAATGAAAAACAAAAAAACAACTGCCTGAATGTACACGTACCCTTCTTCAAGAAGTCAAGTTTATTTATTTGATCTTACAGCTATTATTTCTTTGCTTACTGTTAATCAATGAGCTTTAACACAAAAGTGATCTATTGGATAACTTTCAAAATAGAGACCATCCTCTGCTGACTATTCTACAAATCCAACATTTCCTACACATTCATAAAAATACAGCTCAAATTGTGTGATTTAAGATATTCTTTGGAATAATATCGTGTCTGCTATATTCCACTTACATGAAAACCTATACAAAGCTATAAAAAATTAAAATATATATATATATATATATATATCCATATTTTATTCTTTTCACCTTGGATTTATTTTCTTGCTTTGTGCTTCATAAGTTGGATTGGATTTGACTTGTTCCCTTGCTTGTAGCCAACTTCCTGTTCTGATCCATATTAACTGAGTGTTGTTTTCATGGATGGCACAGCTATTGTGGATCTTATTGGCAGCACAATGTAGCAGAAAACTGGACTTCATTAATTTCCTATTGTAAAGGATCAGGCAAAAGCTTCAGTGATGGGAGATTGCAGGATTACTACAAAGTATTATGAATGCTAAATGTACCTTCTGCTCTGTGATGAAAGGACCATGGAAGGACAAAAGGTCTTGGGACTCCCATTTGGAGAGATATATCTATATTGATGGACAATCATTTTAAGGTTAAGGTCAGCAATGGCCGTAGATTAAAAACAAAGTAAAGAATCGGATCACATATTTATTGCACAGAATCCAAGTCAATACCATCTCTTTAGAAGTTGGTTTGAGTGCCACTGGTCAGAGTACGAGTTGGAATATGAAATGAAAGAGCTGACAAGCAGACAATAGCAAGATACACAGCCACCCTGATAAGCAACCTTTACATTTTATAAGAAAGAAATATATGACAACGGGAAAACAAATGGACAGGAAGCAGAAAACAGACACAATGCAGATAGAAATTAAGTGTGACACCTAACAGTAACACCTAAAAGTAAGAGACTAACCTTGACATAAAAAATAATGGTTATGCAATTGAGTACCAGCTGTGGTGTGAATCATGTGACTAAAAGAGACAGAAAAGAACATTTAGAATGCCTAAAATCACCATTTTTGGCAGTACAATGCCATAGCTATTGATGTAAGAACTTAATAACCAAAATCACTTATCAAGAAAAGCATGGAAAATGGCTAGACATCAGTTCTTAAATTAAACTCTTATGAGCCATTTTCGTCGTTATTATTATATTTGTCCAGACAAATGTAGTTTTAGTAGTAGCAGGTATTAAAATGACCAAGAAATATGAGAAAACAAGGGTGGTCTCCTAAGTTTTTCCATGGCTTTATATTAGATCCACATACTTTCCTGGGTTGGCCATGTTCTGCTTTTCTAGTCTACCTCTAGTTCTATCTTTAGATGTGTAAATACCACATATACTCGTGTGCATTTTGTGACAGTTTGCAATAGTTTTGCAATTCTCCTTCTATAGCCTATCCTACTTCCCTGGACTCTGAACACTTTCCACTTTTGTTTAGGATGTATGTTACATCTGTTGCTGTCTACCAGACACACTCCCACAGGGGGAGTACAACAGAAAGGAAGTTTTCAGATGGTGAGTGCTTTCAGCTGCTTGCTGTGTTTTGCAAAGGCTGGGTGGATTTTACCAATTACTGTTGAATAGTAATAATGATAATACATTTTATCTAAAAGCGCCTTATCAAAACACCCAAGGACACTGTACAAAGACATAAGGACAAATAAAAACATTTAAACAATAGTACAACAATAGCTACAAAGGACAAACTAAATTGGGTATAAAACCAAGAAACAGCGAGATTTGTGTCAAATGGCTCGGTGGGATATGATTGACCAAACAGAAATGTTTTGAGTCCAGCTTGAAATGAAGAAATAAGTATGGAGATGGGTGGGAAGGGAGTTCTAGAGGTGGGGGGCAGACCGACTGAATGCCCTAAGGCCCATAGTGGTAAGACAGGCTGGAGGGACAGAGCGCTGGCAGGTGTGAGAACATCTTAGTGAGCGGGCTCAGGTGTTAAATGGAGAAGGTCTGAGATATAGGAAGGAGCCATATTGTGGAGAGCCTTGAAGGTAATGAGAAGTAGTTTGAAAGCAATTCTTTATTTGATTGGTATCCAGTGGAGTTTATGCAAAATGAGAGTGACTGGGTGAGACATTGGGGTCTGGGTGATCAGACAGGCAGCAGAGTTCTGAAGGAGCTGCAGCTTCTGGAGGGATTTATTTGGGAGGGCATAAAGAAGTGAATTAAAATAGTCAGTCTGAGAGGTGATAAGACTGTGGAAAAGAATAGTGGAGTGAGAGAGGGACAGAAGGGGAGTACTATGGAAGATAGAGGAAATTTATAGGTTACAAGACAGGAAAGGTGTTGGTGTAATTTATCAATAATCAGTTACTGATAATTACAGATGTCCGATATTATCAGCCTACCAATATTATTGGTATAATTCAGACCGATATTTATACTAACAAAATCTCACAGGCTCTTGTACTCTTGGACACGATGGCTAACAGGTCAAGCACATTACAGTTTTTTTTTTTATTGCTAAAACACAATCAGCAAAAATTAGACAATTTTCCCAACCTTTACTTCTGTTCCAATCGCTTGACTCAGTTTGCTACTACTTTAGATTTCCTTATCTTATTAGAACTCTGACTTTCCTTCTTTACACTCTGATGTCAATTTCAAATCACCCTGTTGTCAAACCACAACACACAATTTTTCCGGTTTGCACACACTTCTCACATAAAATCTCAAACCATCAATCCACAACACACAAATATTCAAATCTCTAAACGTTCGGGTCTGGTCTGGCGGGCAGTTTGCAACCAGGGACTGCAGCATAAAAGGAGGCTTGACCCTCTGTTCTGTTCGATGAGCAATCGAGAAGCATGAGTGTTCTTTACCTTCCACCTTATTCCCCCTTCCTCAGTCCCAATGAGGAGTTCTTCTCAGCCTGGAGGTGGAAGGTGTATGAAGGGAACCACAGAGCCAGGTCCCACTGCTCCAAGCCATGGAGGAGGCTTGTGGAGCTGGGGGCTCTGAGGCATGTCAGGGTTCATACGGCTTCTAGGCAGTTCTTTCAGCGCTGTTTGGACCTGCAATGTTGATGAGGCCCTCTGGCCAGACAGAAACTGGAGACATGATCTTCCATGATGCTTATGCTTGAGTAGGGGGACGTTTAAAAATAAAATGTTTTGTCTGAAAATTTGTGTGATGTTTTATGTTTGTCTATAAGAGAAGTGGGCATTGTCATTGATTCAGTGTGTTCTATTTCTATAATTGTTTTTCAGTTTTGCTCTTCAGTGTTCTGTACATGCTCGGTAGTGTTCAGCCAAAGCTTAGTTGTGTGTATTCAGTGAATGGTATGTGTGTGTCATGTGAAAATATGGCTGTGTTTACCAAATGAAAACACGAGTTCCATTTTGTGAACATGTAAAGAGATTTGATGGCATAGAGTTGTTTTGCAAAGGGATGCCAGGGTTTAGCAATTTGTGTGTGATGTTTGGAGTTCAGTGAGTGCAGTTTTGAAAAAAACATACAGTTTTGAAAAACGTGTTTTGGCAAGCGAAAAAAAAAAAAAAAACTGTAAAAAGTCTGTGTTTTTCTGGAGGAACTTCATATCCCAGCATTCCTTTTAGAGTCAAGTGAGTACACTGTAGCTGCTGCTGCTACAGACTGACTTGCTTTGAAGCTGCTTATAATATGTCTGGTTTTATATTGTTGGTTTGGTCACCAAGTTGTCAGAAACTTTATAATTAGCCACATGTTGGCTAATACTTGCTAGCATCTAATATATGACAGCTAGATGTCCAAAATGAATTCATCTGGCTGAGTTAAGGCTTTTTTGGGATCTTTGCTCTTGGAGCAGAATCAGACAGCCTCACAGTTGTCTGTATAGATCGATATCGGTTGATATTGAATACAGGAATTTAAGAGTTGGACAATATCAGTATATTGGATATCAGTAAAAAAGCCAATATCAAACATCCCCACTGATAATTATATTTGAAATATATTAGAATTATTTGCTTTTCTATTAAAGATACATTTATAAAACTCCACTTCCCCACACACTCTCACAAAGCTTTGTTTAATTTTGCAACTCTGTGCATGGCTCAATCTTTTAGGGTCTGTTAATCCAAATTAGACAAAAAGAAAAAAGAAAATCCATCACAAGCCTCCTGATTGTTAATTGCTAAAGTCTTGAGATATCAGGCAGAGAAGTTTGCTTCCAGCACAATATCTCAAATGAACTGAATTAAATTTTTTGGAAGTGTATGCAGCCAGCAATCATTATCAGTTTTTATTGAGACTGGAATACTGTCAAAGAGTGGTCGCATTAAACTGCCCTTTGATGGAATATTAAACGTTGCCATTTCCCTAATGAAGTTTAATTTGGATAATTGACTTGCCCACTCAACTTCCCCTGTCACATATTCATCAAGTCTGCAGTGTCCTATATTGCCTAGAACAACGTTCAGTCATAAGTAAAAGTGTAATGATGGTTCAACATCTGGCTATATCATTTTGAGCCAAAAGTTGTGGTCGGAGCACTTAAAGGCCACGTGCTTACTATTCCTGAGATGCTTTTTTCAAAGCCGCTTCTTCAATTTTAAACTAAAACATTGATACTTTTTAGACTTGACTGATGACCACGCCCTACCTGGTAATCTAGTCCACTGTAATGGTTCTCTGGGTGAGATTCCCTCCTGCTTAAGTGTCTTTTCATACACTGAACCCAGCCATGCCCATGGCAATTCTCCTCAAGCAGTCGCAAGTGATTGGACAAGTAAGAGTTTAATAAGTGTTTTATCTATTTTTGAAGGATCTGAGTTCATATCAGAAAAATGGTCAAGATTACTGGGTGGGTACAATAATTTTTGACAGTTTTGCTTTTAGCCATCTTGTCTACTTCCCTCCAATCACTTACTGCATACACATCACAGAAACTGATAAGAACTCAGCCTATAATTGGCGATGATCTCACATGCAGACTGCCATGCCTCCTGGCAAAGTCGCAACAAAAATGTAATCTATGATCATCTACTCTGATACAATGACCATCTCAAAAGACTAAAATATGGTTGCTGGATACTGGGAGGAGTACTGTGTTAAGACACTGTCTTTGGTTCTAGCTTCTCGCTCTCACTGAAAAAACTGACTTAGTGGTCCAATATAATATTCTTAATTAACCCTTATAAGACATACACTAAAAAAAATATTCTGTTAAAATTTTAAAGAACAAGCAATATTTATATGCTTTTTTTTTTTTTTTACATGTAATGGCAAAAATGTGCCTTTATGAGTAATATTTACTACATATATGCTCATTCCATTTAATCTTATTTCATTACTTCAAACATACTCCAAAACATTAAGTAAGTTGTGATCTGAATGTCAGGCAGCTTTGCTGTAGCTGGTCCTGGATTTCTTTGAATATTTCCCATCATGCTTTGTGGCTTCCCCTGTTCCATTCTGCACCGTGAGTTAAATGTATCTGTGATCCTTTCAGGTTTTCCCTATATGAACCACTGAATTTGTCCTAGTGGATGGATGGAATTATCTATCCAATTTATTTAATACCATTATACCATGGTCTGAGTGAATACTTGATTCTGATTGGCTGCAGGGTGTCCGTTAAAAAGTGATACAGGACACTTAGAAAAGAAGTCCCGAACAAACAGTCCGATTGTTCTAAATCAATGCACTGACTCAAACACTAGTTGGTAACCATGGCAACAGAGCATATTATTTTAACAGTAAAAACAACTTTGACATGTTAATAACTGGCTTAAAGGCACAGTATGTAAGAACTACTCACATGTAGTGGTTGCAAGAAAAGATGTTTTCTCTCAAATGACTTCATATTCTACGCAATGTAGTGAATGTATGGTGGCTGTTAGTGGTCAAAATTCCCCCAGACATAAATATGTTTTTTTTTTATCTCTGAGTGGATCCAGTGGTCTCAGGTGCAGCTATGAGTGTACTATGAGTAGCTACTTTTATGTCTTTTAAGGCATTGCTGATCCCAAACAGTCTCTATCTCAGATTAAACAAAACTAGTACAACAGTTTTAAAGTTCAGAAGGTTCTTATTTCACATGCATTGTTTTGTCCATTCAGGGACACTGTAGTAAAATGGCAGTAACAAATATGGCAGCCTCCATATGTGCACTTCCCAGCAAGTAGATATAAATGACTTATTCTAAGAAAATAAACATATAACAGCTGTTCTAGTGCAACGATTACACATCAATAGAAACACAGTTTTGAATTACATATCACATTTTTCTGCCACTGACCTTTGATTTTTTTACATACTGTGGCCTACCTTTAGCGTTCATTTCTTTTGTAAGTGACCATGGTATAAGCGGGATAATGCTCTCCGGGGTTGTCCATTATCAGAAATTTATGGACACCTCGTTGGGCATCATCCCTTACATAACTTACTATTGGTGTGGTTGTTTAATGGCCTGCCATGGGTCACCCACTATGACCCACCCACACATGAACTCATGGTGTTGTGCCTGCTAAAATACCATTTATGTGGTGTTCAATGCTAAATGTACATTAAATTTATCAAGACTCATACAGACAATAATCAGTAACATCAACCATATTTGAAAATGTAACCTTAAAGAAAACATAAAATATACTAATTAAATCATGTTTACTTGGTGGGATTTACTTGATATTTTGATGCATCCGGTCTGAAAAATTTAATAGATTTTACTTCAGTAGTTTAAGTAAGAATAACTTCATTCAAAATTATTCAGTTCACTTGTTATATTTCTTGTGCAAGTTGTTACAAGATTTTTTTTTAAGTAAATTGTATTTTTCATTGTACTCAAATGGACGACAATTTATTTGTTGCATTCAGTAATGTGTCTGATTAAAAACACTATCCTGGCATCTATAACTAATCTTGGGCATCTTTATAAATTAATTTTCATGGGGACTAATCTGAAGCCAGTTCTCTGATTTCTATAGGTGTACATTTGTTTACACACTTGTGCAACTATTCACTCACTTCTGTGTGGTTGGAAATGCACCAAGCATAAATATACATGGTTACAGACCAGTAATCATCTGCCATTGTAGAGGATTTTTGTTTGCTTGTACATTATACACCATTGTGCAATATCATGTGTTTAATCTATGTCTTCTGTACCTTAGTGTCTCAACTATTTCATAACCCATGAAAGAATTTTGCCAAATAAGCTCTATTCTGCAGGTACTGCATGTTGAAGTGACAGCCCACTATAGGAGCTGTGTGTTCTTACTCTGCAGGGAGACTGCCAAAGAAAGTGCACAAGCTATAGAAAGACGAGAGGAGTTAGAAAGCAAGTTGATAACAAATGAGAAGGAGGAAAGGGAGTGGAGTTTGTAGTATGATTTAATTCATCAGTTTTAATCCCACTTCTCTGTCATCCCAACAGGTTAACTCCAGTGGGGTTTGAATCTCGTTTTCAAGGTTGACCTTTACAAGAAATTGAGAGCGGGGGACTGGGAGTGGACAGAATGATAAATGGGGACACAAAGAGGGTACGTTTTAATCTTGATTTTACTATTAAAGTTGAGAGAAACCACAGATTGAATTCTGTTCAATCTGGGGCAGACAGATAAGATTTCTTGGCAAGAGGGAGAGTTGCATTAAGATCACTAACTAATACATCATAAAGTGCCACTTCGGTGTGTACTTCTACAGAGGTACCAGAAGGAAGAATAGCCGCACATATGCATACATAGAAGCTGTTTGGGATAAGTGCCATTTTATTTGTTGGCAAGTAGTGCCTGGATGTAAATTCACTTCTGAGTGCTTTGAAATAGACACCTGCATGGGATTGGCTTTTCAATCCTGCTCCTGCCTGCTCTCGTGGGAATCCCTTCACCTGACCGCCTGAGGGATTCCCTCGGGTCCTGAATTTCTTTTAATGCAGAGTTTGAGGATGAGCTTCACTTTACGATTTATGATGGATTTTTCCAGAGTGCAGCGCAATGAGTCAGGCTTTAACTGACAACTCACACACAGGCCACCCTGGGTCATGTGACCCGCGCTACTGGTAACAGCAGGCCAGACAGTGTAGAGGTTTAAAAAATAAGAAGGTTTTTTTGTTATTTACAATGTTTTCTGGGATTTGCAAAGCGTTTTGCATCTGGGTTAGTTGAATACTGGATTAACAACCTACGCTGCCTGCAGGTTGGGTCTGTTGAAGTGAAGAAATTTTCACTTTAACTGCATGGCCGGAATGACAACCAACATCACTCACCACACCTTCTCAAGTTATTATGCTCACTAGCAGACAAACAAACAGACAGACAAACACCAGCAACTTTTTTTAAAGGGTTGTTTATCATTGTGAAATTATAATTTCACAAGTTTTAGGTGAAACAACAAGTTCACAGGCCTAGGCCTACTCTGTGAGTAATTGTGGAGATATGCGGGAGTTCAGGACTCGACTGACCGCCCGCTCCTGTTGCCCGAGGCTGTGTGACTCTTGCAGGATTTGGCAGGTCCGGCAAGAATTCCCCTCTGTTGCAGGTCTCTACTTTGAAATGCTGTGTTAAGACGACTGTTAAAGATTGAAGGCAAAAATGCTTTATTCAAAAAATGCACAATAAGCACCTTAAACATTACAAGAAAGCACATAAAACTATAGATGTGTAAGAGAAACTTCTGAAAGTACTTAAACTTAAGTCAGCCATTTACAGAATGTAAAATCCTGCTGATCACGCAGTTAAGAGAAAAATCAAAGTGATGGCTTTGATCTGTTGTACAGCAGCCCAGTCTCCCCAGAAACGTCAAAATTTAAACAACATGCAGTTCTTGTGCAATGCAGGGTTTAAAGTGTATGTTTCATGTTCTTTATAACGGCAGAAAATCCTTCCCTGAGATGAGGCAGTAACTGTTAGGTCTCTTAAGTTGAAAAGAACCAGGAACTATTACTTAAAAAGGGAATGGGAGGGGATAAAACTCTCGTTCACAATCACCGCACAGTTTTGGAATCATGTGACCTCTGACGTCAGAGTAGGTGAAGTCCTGGGAATTCCACAGCTGACCAATGCAAAACAATAACCGATAAACGGCGACACATCAGCAGATTAGCAGCTAGATATGTTCTTTCTTAACATCCGTCCTCTTTGTGAACCTCACCTCTACAGCTGAGGCTGAACTGTCCCGGCCGGCACCTTCTTGATCGCCGCCAGAAACCTCCTCTTCTCCTTGAACTGACTCGGCAACAGCGGGACATAGAAACCGAAATGTTAGCTTAGCTTTAGCTTAGCTTTAGCTGGCAACGCTGCTGAGTTTCTGCAGGTTTCAGTGTTTGCTTCTCGCTGTTCCTATCAATATCAAGAGCTAAACAAAAATAATAATAAAATTCTCCTAAACTCTGGAGCAAACATCTGTTAGCTGATGGCTGCTTGTCTCTGAGAAAATCTTCCTGCAGGCTGTTAGTTTCTTCCTCAGAGAGTGTGTATAGGTTAGGATTCTCTTTGAGTTTCTGTTCAACAAAGAGGGCGTCTTGCTATGATGCTGCACATGTGTGTTTGTCGCTTCGTGATTGGTGCCATCTCGTTGCGTATACTAAGTCAGTTATGTTAAGGAAGCTACAGCTTGGCCTGAATATTCATATATATTTCTCAAATATGGACAAATAAAGAAAAAAACGACTTAAATGAAGTTTGTTATGAGGAAATAACACAGTAATATGTCGAAAAGCTCTTAAAAGTCCATTTTTCATGATAGGGCTCCTTTAACATTCTTTTGGCTCTAGTGTGCTTCATTGTGGCCAACAGCAGGTAGAGGAGAAACTGTCGGGATTAACCTGCTGGCTGCATTTATAAGGCGAAGATGCTGTAACAACAACCCAGTTATTCTCCTCGTCTTTCTGTCTGGGCTTTTTTTTTTTTATCCCAAAGCAACAATCCTGTGTGTTTAGTAATTGCGCTGCTCCACATTGTTTAAAACTCCAACTGATTCATCTGTTAATATTCTCTGCTTCCACCTCCAAACAAGGCTGTTAACTCTTCACGTTTCCCACTGAGGTGAGGCAGGTGCGGGACTCTGCTGCTACTATAGGCTAAGCTATGTGCTGTTTAGGGGTGAACCTTAAGCAAAACATTCAGAAAGAAAAAGCTTCCTCTCACTTCTTACTTTCACTGCTGCCAACATCTCTCCCCTGCTTCTCCCCCAACCCTCCCCGCTCTGACTTACATTGCACGTCCCTTTCTTAAAGGGACAGCGCTGTTAAAATTATCATGTCTGCGCTGCCAGACAGAATTGTAGGCCTACTTCAGACATCAGCCCGCATATTTTACCCCATTGGATTTCTCACACTCTTTACACTCTAACTCTTTACAGTTAGAGTGATGTACCTCTTCCAAGAAATGTGGGAGAGGACTCAGTTGCGATGAACCATTACCCACTGATGTGACTGAAAAATGGGAACAGTGGTGTATGGCTCTACCACTGCTCCACCTGGTGAACATTCCCAGGTGGTATCATGTCGAAATTCACCAAGAGTCGCACACTGTAAAGTTGCATGTCTACTGTGATGCAAGCGAAAAGGCTTACAGTGCTGTGGCCTACCTAAAAGGACAAAACAAACAAGGAGAGACTGTTACCAGTTTTGTTGCTTTTAAGTAGCGAGTTGCACCACTAAAGAAAATGACATTACCTCGCTTGGAGCTTATGGGTGCACTTATTGGAGCAAGATTAGGACACAGTCTTCTTAAACCTTTGAACATGGAGAAAACTCAGCTCAACATGTGGACGGACTCTATGATCACTCTTCACTGGATCTGCAGCTCAGCGGTGGAAGCCATTTGTGGCCAATAGAGTAACTGAAATACAAGGGCTCACAAACCCAGAGTCGTGGTCCCACTGTGCTGGAAAAATGAACCTTGCTGATCTGCCAACACGAGGTCAGCATGCACAGAGCCTTATTGAGAGGCAGCTGTGGTGGCATTGTCTCACTTCACTGTCCAGAGCTGAAAGGGGTTGGTTTCAGATCAAACTACAGAGAACTTCATTTTGGCCTTGAAAATATTCATTGCAAGACGAGGGCTGTGTAAGATCATTTATTCAGATAATGCTAGAACATTCAAAAGAGCTGACAAAGATCTAAAAGGGTTGTGGCAAACTATTAAAGGGTCAGAGCTCACTCAGTTTTTTTACTGACAAAGGGATCACCTGGAAGTTCATTGCTGAGCATGCAGTTTGGTGCGGGGGCTTCTGGGAAAGACTTGTAAGATCTGTAAAGACATGCTTAAAAAGGTTACGGGGGATAGCATATTTGAGCTTTGAAGAATTCACAACTGTACTTACTGAGGTGGAGGCGGTGTTAAATTCAAGACCCCTGTCTAATGTACCTAGTGATGTATTGGAGCCCCAGCCACTTACCCCTTCTCACTTCCTGGTTGGTAAACACCTGACTTCCTTGCCACCAAGGCACTTCCAGTACCAACTCAGACACTCACAGCAGCCCGTGAGCAGCTTGGTAGAAGGTGGAAATACCGGCAGAGACTTTTCACCAGCTTTTGGAACAGCTGGCGCAGATTTAAAATCAGCTCACAGGGTGGACACTCCTACTCCAACAGCACTCAAAGTAGGAGATGTCGCTCTCATTGGAGAGGGCAACACCCCCAGACAGACTTGGAAAATGGGTAGAATCCTAGAGGTTTTTCCAGGCAGGGATGTAATGTTCATGTAATGTTCGTACTTCTACAGGTAACCTATTAAGAAGGCCTGTTCAGTTATTGTGTCCCCTAGAGGTATGTTAAATAGAAGGTTAATCCAATACAGATGAACAGTTGTTCATTGGGCAGGAGAATGTTATGAGTTATTCTCATATATGTATGACATGGAATACATTTTACATGATTATTATTAATTATTTGGATATTGTGAATTGTTAACATGTGTTAGAAAATGCAGCTTACATTATCTATTATTGTTTGGATTCAACATGATTTTATTACATAAGTACAGAGAAGTTATTGTTTAAACTTAAAGTGATTTATTTTGAAACACCCAGAAGTGTCTATTGTGAAAGGTGCTTAACTGGAACTGTGCTATCCTGTTGGCTCGTGCCTGACTGCTTTACTGTTGTTCTGTTGCTGAACGGCAACTTCAGGCCGCTCTCTTCTTAAAAACGCTGTACAATAAATGTCCAGCAAACTATGAGAGCCTCCGTCATGATTGGGAAGCCTTTCACTTCGTAATATCAGTTTTACATGAAAGAAACATTGGAGAGTTTTGTCTTGTTGACGTAAGGTTGCTTGGTCAAGTTTTCTCCCAACCTAACCCAACAACCTGCCTTTATACCCCATTCCCACATCACTTTATATGCTTTCTTTGAGTCTGAGCTTTTAAATACAGTAAACTACCGTCTTCATACAGGTGTTTCCCCATCTGCCTGTAAAACAGTGGTGGTGAGGCCTGTTCTGAAGAACAGTAGTTTAGACCCCAACATCCTGACAATTACAAAACTGTAGCCAACTCACCATTTTTAAGTAAAATTATAGAAAAAGTCATGTTTATTCAGATAAATGAGTTTTTAATTAGAAACAATATTTTAGAAAAATTCCATTCTGGTTTTGGGTCCGAAACATTAGTCGGACCCCCCTTGTGAGCTCGAAGCAGCTTTTTTGTGGTGATCCGTCCTTATTTACATAATTACATTTTTACTGCAGCGACTTTGATGACGTCACTACGATGCGACACTATAACAAGTAAATGTTTAGGCCTACCAAGTCTGACCGGCATCCTCCCCCACCATCTGAGCCCACTCACCACCAGGTGGTGATCAGTGGACAGCTCTGCCCCTCTCTTCACCCAAGTGTCCAGGATAAGGGGCCTCAAGTCCGATGAAACGACTACAAAGTCAATCATCGAGTTGCGGCCTAAGGCGTCCTGATGCCAGGTGTACATGTGGACACTCTTATGCCTGAACATGGTGTTCGTTGTGTACAATCCATGATGAGCACAGAAGTCCAACAACAAAACACCACTCGAAGGACTCCAGAAAGGGTGGGTACTCTGAACTGCTGTTCAGTGCATAGGCACAAACAACAGTCAGGACCCATCCCCTCACCCGGCGGCAGAGGGACACTACCCTTTCATCCACCGGGGTAAACCCCAACGTACAGGCGCCGAGCCAGGGGTCAATGTGGATGCCCACACCTGCCCGGCGTCTCTCACCGGCAGCAACTCTAGAGTGCAACTTTCTTCCCCCTTTCTCCTTTCTTTCTTTTTTTTTTCCCTCTTCCCCCTTTTTTTTTTTTTTTTTTTTTTTTTTTTCAGGTCCAGCCCCTCTCGAGGATAGTGTTTCCAGAGCCCGAGCCGTGCGTCGAGGTGAGTCCAACTATATCTAGTCAGAAACACTCAAACTCACGCACCAGCTCAGGCTCCTTTCGAACCAGAGAGGTGACATTCCATGTCCCTAGAGCTAGCTTCTGCAGCCGGGGGTTGGACCGCCAGGGTCTTCCCCCGCCCTTGGCCGCTGCCCAGCTCACACTGCATCACACCACCTCTCACGGGTGGTGGGTCCACAAGAAGAAGGGCCCATGTTGTCCTTTCGAGCTGAGCCCGACCGGGCCACCAGGCGTTCGCCTCCATGCCCCACCTCCTGGCCTGGCTCCAGAGGGGGGCCCCAGTGACCCGTGTCCAGGCGAGGGACACAGGACTGCGGTGCTGTTTTCTTCCATAGGGGTGTGTGGGCTGCACTTTGTCTGGTCCCTCCCCTCGTAACCTGTTTGCCATGGGTGACCCTGCCAGGGGCATAATCTAGCCCCAGACAACATAGCCCCAGGATCCTCAGAACACGCAAACCCCTCCACCACGATAAGGTGGCAGCCCAGGGAGGGTTTTTTTTTTTTTTATTGGAAGGGATAGGAATGGAAGAAAATAGAAGAGAGGTGAGGGTAAAGGGTTGAGTAAAGGATGAAGGAAAAAGACCACTAGAGCACTAGACATTGATTCTTGGTTGAAAATAAAGAGCTGTAGGCCGAATGAAAGGATTGTCACCGGGGTGGTACCCTTAAAGGTACTGCTGTTTTACCCTCAACACCACAGTTTCTACTTTGTAAAGACCAATACTATACCCCTGGGGGCTGTCTGGTCTTTATAAGGTATCACTGAACTTCTAAGGGTATCAACAGAACCTTTGAGGGAACCACCCCTGTGAGAATCCTTTACTTTAAAGGTACAATTATCTGAAATATCTATATGAACATTAATGTTCCAGAGATCCATCTCAGATATTAGATATTTTCTGTAACTATACAGCCACACTCTCAGAAAATGAATATCTAATTGTCTCTTTAGGGTTACAAAGGATTGTCCCTGGGATGGAACCCTGAATGGTACTACTGTTGTAACCTTAACAGAACAGTTTATACCTTATAAAGACCAATACTGTTCCTCAGGGGACTATCTGGTCTTCAAGATGTACAAACAGCATTGTTGAGGATACAACAGTAGTACCTTTGAGGGTACCATCTTAGTGGTAATCCTTTGTAACCCTAAAGTACTTTGATTTCTGAGAGTGTAAACAACAATGACAGATACCAGCAAATAAATTTAGATGTGTTTTTAACTTCTTTTCAACCAAAAAGTCTCCAGTGGGGGTGAAAGGAAAGGGATAAAGGGGGAAAAGTTAGAGGTTAGAGTTAAAATGTCAGAGTTGGGCGAAGGAGGGGAGAAATTCCTCCAGATCTGGAGGCTAAATTTCTTCATGATCTTAGAAGATCATGAAGGAAGTTCTTCCTGTTTCAGTTTGAGGAAGACATTCCTCAGTCTCCAGTTTAGAGGGATTCCTGTCGTACAGTCTCTTTGGTTTCTTCTTCTGCTGACGTCAGAGCTTCTAGATTGTGGATTCTCCTCAGTAACCTCTCTCTCAAGAGTTTTCTGTCTTTTTCTTTATCTTCTTGGAACTTTTTCAGAGAAAGCATTTTCCCAGAAGCTCTGACTTCTCATCTTGATGTTGCAGCTGCTGGTCCTCAGGTTCTCTCTCTAACTCTGATGTCTCTTTGGTTTCTTCTTTTGTTGACGTCAGAGCTTCTAGATTGTGGATTCTCCTCAGTACACTCTCTAAAGACTTTTCTGTCTTTTTCTTTGTCTTCTTGAAACTTTTTCAGAGAAGACATTTTTTTCCAGAAGATCTGACTTCTCATCTTGCCATCGCTGCTTCTGGTCCTCAGGTTTGCTCTCTGACTCCATCACATATTTTTCTATGGAGGCATTCGTTTTTTGCTGCTGGAGACAGTTCTTGTGCTGCTCCCATTGGTGTTCCTGTTCGGCAAGTTTTTCCTGGGTTTTCTCAAGTGCAGACTTCATTTTAGAGGTGTTCTTCACCTCCTCGGCCAAGCAGGTCTCAGCTCTAGCTGCCCTTGTCCTCTCATCGGTGAGAGTTGCTTCCAGCTGGATGACTCTGCTGGAGTTCTGCATGTAGCTGATGTTTCTTCTTCAGTTTGGCATACAGAATGGCCGTCTCCTTCTCATAGACAGATTTTTGAGATATAACATGTGATTTCAGTGTCTCCACCTCAGTCATGAGAGCCATTTTATCCTTGGTGGCGTGCCGTTGCTGATCTTGGAGCTGGATATAAACCCGACTCAGTTCAGTCTTGGCTTTGTCCATTTCACGTTGCAGCTCAGGTGAAGAAGTCTCAGCAGATTCTTTTTTCAATTTCTCCTCATGGAGTTCTGCCTCCAGTTTCTGTGCCTTCTTAGAGGCTAATGACTCCATGATCTTACTTTTGTGGACCTGGTAATACATTTCCTGCAGTTTATTCAGCAATTTCTCCTTTTCTTTCTCCACTGCTGAGATCTTCTCGTCCTTTTGAGCCAGGACTTGATGAAACTGGTTTTCTGGGATCGTCAGACCTGAGCTGTGAGGGTTGTCCTGTTCGTCAACATGGTTCATGTTGACAGTCTCTTCACTCGTTGGGTTGTTGGCCAGCAGAGGTTTTAAGATTGGATGTGGATCTTTGGCTGGAGGTGCTGGTGATGAAGGGATCAATTCAGGCCGTGGTTCTGTTGGTGGTACTGGAACCACAGATTCTGAAGGCACCCCAGCAGGGATTTCTGATGCTGGGTTTCCAGGTGTAATTGAGGGATTTCCCAGGCTTTCAGACATCTTGCGTAGATCTGTCTGAGTCCTGTCTATGTGATGTTTAGATGTTTGACTCTCTGCTTGATGACTGGACAGATTTAGGTTTTCAGGCGGTGTACCACTTACTTCAGTCTCTGATGATGGATGACTGGAGGTCTCCTCAAGCTGAATTTGTGTTGGTTTTATTGGAACACATAACACTTTAAATACATTTAAAAAGCTCTTTAAACAGCAATTACTGCTACACTATGTTTAAATGGCCCCCGATGTGACTAGTGATTGGGAGAAGTATTTTGAATATTTTGTTGTTGTTGAGTAATTATGTTTCAACCCTGAAAATTAAATTTATGCACTGAATAATCTGATATGTACAGAAACCATTTCACACAGTGTGGAAGGTATAATATTGAGCACGTGTTTGTCTTGGAGGGAGATTTTTAGGGGAGGTATGGGGGGGGGGGGGGGGGGGGGGTTGGTTTTTGTTGTTCATTAGTTTGTATATTGTTATTGTTTGAGTTGTTATTTGTACATTTTGATGTATTTTATACTTGGGTCACCAATTATAGGCTGTATAGCTTCTGGTGAGTCCCATTTTGCAGATCTGGCTCTTTGATGGAGACTGAGAACCTTATGCTGTATTTTATGATGATTTGCAAATAAATGAAATGAAATGAACAACAGCTTCTGATATGAGTTCAACTGAGATTTCATGATCTTCAGATGTTACTGTAGGCAGTGCTGGGAATTCATCACTGTCCAACACTGGACCACAATTAGACTCATCTTTCTCGTGGGGAGTTGATGAACCCTTAGGCAACTTTGGTAGATCAGGAAATTCCTTAAGGAAGTCTTCATAAGTTTCACCCATCGATTCTAGATGCAGATTATAGTTGGGCTCTGTAGACGATCCCGTCTTTTTCCTGCATCATTTCTTTCGCTGTTGATTTCCTGTTGCAGTTGGTTCTTCAAAGAAAGACCTGATTTCTTTTGCAGCAGGTGGTTGGTTCTCTGATGGTGGCTCAGTGGATGCCTGTACAGACTGTTCTGTAGGGATTAAGGGAATCTTGTTGGATTCAGCTGCTTGCTCAGAAATGGTTGTTTCAGGTTCGTGAACCTGGTCTGCTGCTGGTGTTTTGATAACATTCTCAGTTACCACTGCAGCTAAATCTCGGTCAGCTTCTCTGACTGAAGGCTGTGCAGATAAAACAGTTTCAGGACTGTCCAGCTCTGCTTTTGTAATGTCTTTCTGTCTCACATTTATCAGATATTCAGATGTTTGACTCTCTGCAGTAGGTGGTTGGTTCTCCAACAATGGCTCAGTGGATACCTGTACAGACTGTTTTGCAGGGATCAACGCAAGCATGTTGGATTCAGCTGCTTGCTCAGAAATGGTTACTTCAGGTTCAGGAACCTGTTCCGCTGCTGGTGTTTGGACAACATTGTCAGTTACCGTTGCAGCTAAATCTCGGTCAGTTTCTCTGACGAGAGGCAGGGCAGATGAAACAGTCCCAGATCTGTTTCCCAGAACCAGTCCAAAAGTTATTTTCTGGAAATTCTTAATTTTCTTACCTCTACACATTTCAGGTTGTCCACGGTGGACTGTGTCTTTTCCAAGGACTTCCATTGTGATGTCTTTCTGACTCGCTTCTATTGGTTGTTCAGATGTTTGACTCTGCCTGATAGGGATGGGAATCGTTAAGAATTTAGCGATTCTGATTTCATTATCGATACCACATTTCGATTCGGTTCCTTATCAATTCTCTTATCAGTTCTCATTGAATGATTAAATACAGTATGAACGGCTTTGGTTGCAGTAACTCTTTCCATTTAAAATATGCATCACCATTTTGCCTTCAACTTCACCTTAAAGTTGACTTCAGTTTAAAAAAAAACTCATAAAATACAACTGCAGTGATCAACTTCTGTACAGAAACAGTTTCTGTGCAGAAAAAATAACATGTTTACCTTTGATGAAGAATACGAGATCTTTTAGGACTCAAAGGGAACAGATTAAATAAGTTAGACTTCTTTTTACTCCTTTTGAACATGTTGAATTAAATTATTGTTATGTGTGTGTAAATATGTATGAATATGTTTGTGTGTGTGTTTTGTTTCATTTGTCAGATATTTTGTTATAATTTACAGAGCAGTACACTGAGCAGTATACAGTAGTACATAGTAGTACACAGCAGTACACACCTGACACAGAAGATGCTGCTGCTTTCCTTTAAACATGTTCAAGATAAACTAAAGACTAAAGGTTAAGACAGAGCGCAATCTTTTATGAATAATCTAGCATTATTACAGTGAACGGGAGT
The DNA here is from genome assembly GCA_023101725.1 of Atherinomorus stipes. Lineage (NCBI taxonomy): Eukaryota > Metazoa > Chordata > Actinopteri > Atheriniformes > Atherinidae > Atherinomorus > Atherinomorus stipes. The sequence goes on along the minus strand of JALJCO010005192.1, from coordinate 47,387 downwards.
TTTACATCACCTGCGACGTTGCAGACAGAAGGTGTGCTGAGCTGAGGCTCCCCACCACGAGCGCCACCACGGTTGCTTAGCAACATACTAAAGGCTTTATATTCCGACACACTAACTGCTGTGTGGCCAAAAGTTGAAGGTGTTTCGTCCCTCTGATGTGATCAACATGTAACTTGCACTTATATCGTATTTTTTTCATGAAATTCAACCAAACTTTGGAGCACGTTCGCCGCGACGCCATGTTGGAGACGCGTACGTGACGTCAGCACGCAAATGCGTCCGACATTTACGGAACCGATAAGAGGAATCGATAGGCAGGCAGTTGAACGATTCCACGGAATCGAACAACAGAGAACCGGTTCTTTCTTTCTCGATTCCCATCCCTACTGCCTGATGACAGGACGGATTTGTGTTTTCAGGCAGTGTACCACTTACTTCAGTCTCTGATGATGGATGACTGGAGGTCTCCTCAAGCTGAATTTGTGTTGGTTTTGTTGGAACCACAGTTTCTGAAATGAGTTCAACTGGGATTTCTGATCCCGGCCCTCCGAATGCATATTCGTTTGGAAAAGCATCCCTTTGACAGGACTGGATAATGAGATTACTAGCAGCATCTAGCTCTTTTTGGAGTGTGTGGCTTTCTACATTCATGCCAGCCCCTGCATGAATGGTTTGACAAGTTGCTTGATGAATGAGAATAAGCTTGGCGAATTAAGAAAGAAATGGCACGTACCAGTGAGTTCCAGTTTGAGAAGCGTTGGAAGCGTTCTGAGTCCATTCTCCTTAACCTGTGTAGCAAAGGTAGCAACTTGTCGGATTTCATCCACTTCAGGTTAGATTAACTTGAACGATTCATGTGTCTCTGGTTCTGGTAGTTTGTAAAGGAAGTCTGGTCCCTTGAGCCACATAGTGTCCATAAGCTGGGATGCAGATATTGTCCTGGTCGCTAGATTGGCTGGATTTTGCTCTGATGTGACATAATGCCACTGTTCAGGGGATGTAGACTGGCGTATTCGGTGGACTTCTTTTTCCATTATCCCTAGAAAGGTTTCATCGTCGAAGGACAGGGCATACTGGTTATCTTTCTCTGTGCGCTCAAAAACTTTCTCTCCAAACTTTTCTTCTTGTGCTCCCCACCATGGCATGGTTTTTCTTTGATGCTGTTCGGACAAGGAGTGAAGAGACCTGTCCAGGGTACGCCCTGGACAGGTCGCCAATCTGTTGCAGGGCCAACACAGAGAGACAGACAACCATTCACACTCACATTCATTCCTAGGGGGCAATTTAGATTGATCAATTAACCTAACATGCATGTCTTTGGATGGTGGGAGGAAGCCAGAGTACCTGGGGAGTCTCCCCACGCATACATAGGGAGAACATGCAAACTTCACACAGGAAGGCCACTGTTGGAACTGTTTGAACAACTGTTTGAACCCCCCCCCAGCGGAGAATCAAACTAGCAACCTTGTTACTGTGAGGCTGCGGTGCTAACCACCACGCCACCGTGCAGCCCCATATGGTTTGTTACAAACAGAAATATGGAAAAACATTGGATTCTACCTTTAAGGGTTGAAGCTTAATGCCATCCACCACCAAAATCTGTCTAAGTCAGAAGTAGCAACTATTAATGCCATCATCCTGAATATGAAAAGTGCAGTGTTATGGGAGCAGAAAACAAGGGGTGTGGAAGCAAAGAATACACACATTAAGTCTCTTTTCTGCTACAAAAACTGCTGCATATTTTTTTCATGAACCAACTTTGTTATTTTACAGTTTGTCATGTAATCATGTTGACCACAAGTAACAGCTAAAATCATTGGGCAAAAGTGTGCACGTACAATCACATCTGCAGGTACATGCTGAGCAGGATTTGCACCCTAACTCTCTTCTACAGTACACACACAATGCACAGAAAGAAGATACAGACACACACACATACTATATACACTGGGAAAGACTAATACACACAGAGACACAATAGGGTGCATGTTTAGAGTCATCAGTCACTGTAATTACATTTAAAGACAGTGAGCTGCTCTGTGCTGTCTTACTAAACGTACAGCATGGACAAATGTAAGTACATTATTCCCTATAAGACGACATCAGTCTGAGAGGAGAGGAGGAAGAAGAGGAATGAGGGAGAAGCAGATATATAATAAAAGTTCTATACGCTGATTTGGTGTTCCAGACTCCAGGCTCTTGTAAAATTATACAGCTTTTTCCGTTGACTGCTTTATATTGTTTACCATTATTAACTTTCTCTGCAATGGAATCAGTTTTTCAGTGTTTTGGAAGCTCTTCAAAAATCATAAAGGGTTTTCTTTTGTTGGTGTCAACAGGATAGAAACCAGTCCCCCCTTTTCGGGGGGGGGACCATATTCATATCTTTTTTTTTTTATTCTTTTATTGGGTTGGAAGAACCTCCCCCTTCCTACCTCCACCCACCCCCCCCCTCCCTTAACAAAAACCCAACCCAACCCACCCCAACAACACCAAACCCCCCCCGAAGAATGAGTTAAAAATATTTTTCATAAAAAACTTCAGTCAAACAACATGGCGGCGGCGACGACAGCTACTAGAGGGGTATACTCTGTGAAAGTCTTTGTTGATGTGAAAAAAAACCCTCCGAATAAAAATATGCAACAGCCAGCCCATATTTTATTGAAAGCCAAACCAATTTCTTTCCCTCCTTTTCTCCTTCCCGCCACCCCGATTGTTTTTTTTTGATATAACTAACTGACTACTCTCCTTCTCCCCCCTCTTCTTCTACACCACCCCCCCCCAACCCCCCCCCTCCTTTTAAATCCCCCCCCCAGTTTTTGTCTCCCCCTTTTTTTTTTCTAACCAAAAAAAACCCCTTTTACTTTCCCCTTTCTCCAGATGGAGTGCGTGGGGAAAAGAAACGCCCCGCGTGTACTTGTTGAACGCACCCAGATGATGTAAATCAGGTTAAGAAACCAGTGCTACATGGAAAAGAAATGGTAACATCTATTTTGCTTTTTCGGGGATCCAGAGGTGACCAAATGGGCCCACTTTGCATATAAAATTTGATACAGTGCAAGTAAATATTCCATCTATGTGCAAGCAATAAAAGACATACTTTATTAATCCCAATCAGTGAGCCAATTAGGAAATTCGTCCTCTGCATGTAAGCCATCTCAGGTTGAACTGAGAGCAGTGGGCTGCTATTTAAAGCAGCCCACTGTTTCTTTTTTTCAACCTGGACCTTATTTCTAGGAGTAAATATGTGCATTTACTCACCGGTAAAGTTTCTGCATCACTTTGAGTCCTTTGGAAGATATAACTTCATTCACACTTCAGTGTACATCCAGTGATAATGGCGGAGACGGGGCAGCGACTTTTTAAGACATTATCTGCAGTAAAACTCTTTGATTTTCGCCAATACTTTAAGTAGAATGAAAAAACGAACGAGTACTATTGTTCTGTGAGTCCAGATTTAGCTTTCAGTTAGTTATCAGGTAGTTCTAGACACTTTTCATGGCCACGCGTTCACGATGCGCGCTTCCGTAGTTCAGCTGAGAAGAGCAGCTCGCTGCCCAGACAACAACAAAAACACAATATGCAAAACTCTGAACTCACGGGACAATAGTACTCATTTGTTTGTTCATTCTACTTAAAGCATTGATGAAATGAAGTTGTTTTGCTGCAGATAATGTCTTATATAGTCGCTGCCCCATTCCACCATTATTACTGGATGTACACCCAAGGGTGAATGAAGTTATATCCTCCGAAGGACTCAAAGTGATGCAGAAACTTTACCAGTGAGTAAATGTATGTATAAACTCCTAGAAATAAGGTCCAGGTTGAAAGAAAAGAAACTTATCCTTTCAAGGGACTAGAGGCAGGAATTAAAAAACAAACAAACATGCATGTCCATTTTTTTTAGTACTAATGGGTGATGAAGTGCTAAATACCAAAAATAACGTTTCCGCCCACGTCTCTCTCCGTTGCCTTGAACAGGCTGTGTGCTGCCAAATGCCCTGCCATTCGGTGTCCGAATTTCCCGCGCTGCCCTGGGGACGTGACGTCAAATGACGCTACATCCGCAGTTTATACAGGAAGAAGACGGTCGCGGTATATTCAAACACTGTTAGCGATAGTTATGGATTCTTCTGCCGTCAGCAAACGATCAAGATCAACTGAAAGACACTAAAAAGTGTAACTACGAAGAAAAAGGTTAGTAAACAACATTTTAGCTTTAGTTTGTGCACGCTCCCGTGACAGCTTGGCTCGTGGCTGCAGTTACCTGAAGCGCCAGTCGCGAGTTTTGTTTCTTAAACTTGCCTCAAGTCCCTTTAAAGCCCACTTCAATTGGTGGAGGATAGGGACCTTGCTCAAGGGTTCACAGTGGTTTACCTGGGTGCCGTGTCGGGGACTCGAGCCCGGGTCTGTTGTGCCAAGGCCCGCGACATTACCACTACGCTACCCACTTACCCAATAAATGCAACCTTTTTTTCTATGAGTGTATTTTGTTGCCCACCAGGTCCATGTGCACCGCATTCTATGTGTGGTGCTGCATCTCGAGCTAAATGTGGCCATTTTCGTCAATCGTTTAATTTACACTGGTCACATCAGAAGTCAGAAGCATATTGTCGCAGCATCGGGTCAATTTTTTACAGATCACGCTCTCAGCAGTTCCAGTAGGATCAGAAAGGCCAGACAGAAAATCCAGTAAAGCATCTGGTAAATTTAAAAATGAAAGTCCCCTGCAGATTTGCGATTGCTGAACATTGTAAACATTACATCATTACCAGTGGCACCATTTTAGAATTCAATTGGTCAGGGGTCTCAGTGTTTTTTTCCATCGTGGACCACTGGACGTTAATCCAGCCCTCTTCATCATGGTTGTTATCGCGTGAACTAGTGACATTCTGTGACTTTGCAATTTTGTCATCTGTTCTGATCCCTTTATCCTAATGTATTTATCATTAAAGGCTGAATATGGAACATTTTTATTAAAAGCTATACATGTATTTGAAAAAAAAAAAAAAAAAAAAAACTCCACTAGGCATTTGGAGGGCTACAGAATAAAAATACAGCAATTCCTTAAAAATTTTATTTAGCCTGAAAATAAATGTAAAATTAATTTTAACAGGTTCAACAATGGCATTATTACATCAATAAGACAATATGAGTTGCCAGTGTGGGTTGCCAAATACGGTCTCTATGGTGGCAATAGTATGTTCCACACAGCTCGGCTGGCACTGGGAAAAATGGTGGGGTTGGCAAGTCAAGCAGCTGCTTTAGAGCCCCAGAGATATTATCTGTTTCTGAAGTAGAGTGACCTGAGAAGAGCAAAAACTGGAGTAAATTTAGGTGAAACCTAAACTAGATGGACCCACAATTATTTTTTCACAGATTCAAAACGCGGAAATGGCAGCTTTTCTCATGGATTGGTAAGCTAACGCGCTTGCTAATGTGGACAACATTAGCTGTCAGTTATAAAACTCCTCTGCAATACTTGATGGACATGGTGCAGGTTGCTGGTTACTTTATGTATTGGCAGCGAGCCTGGCAACCAAATGGCTGGAGTTGGTTTTCTGCTGTTGCAATTACAAACCAGACTGTTCTGTCTGTATTCCATATCCAACCCTTAATTTACAGGTAATTGAGTGGAATGAGTCTTGAGTTGAATGTTTTTAATGGGAATAATGTTTAAATAAACAAATAGATAGTTAAATTTGTCATGTCCTTTTTCTCGTATTTGCTGATCAGGAAACTGTGAGCCGATCCGCACTGAGTTCATTGATCTGTTGCAACACTACCTGCAACATTCAGGCAACACAAAATTTGCTAATAAAACTGGCCTTACAAAACTAAAATATTACACTTTGAGTAAAACACAGTCCCAGTCTGAAACATAAAATTTGCTATGGCCTGTGGTATTTTCTGCAATTACTGTTCAGGTATTTATCAGTAATACAGTGAAAATGAGATGAAATGCGAATCCTTGCTTTGCAAGTCAATTTCAGTGTGGTCCCCTCAATTTTCTGCTTGCACTCCTAAAATTTTAAGTGAGGGGCCACTGTGCTCCTGGTAAAAAAAAAAACGTTCGTATGAAGCCCTGTCATTGATGCTTGGTGTCAAAATTTGCCATTTAGCTATTCATGTGTTCATATCACTTTAAAAGCTGTGTTTTTTGGGGGGAAGTTGATTCAACAAATTTGTCTGTGCATGGCCAGGCTCATTTTTATCACAAATGCAAATCATGCAAGTAGCCTCAAGTAAAATGACTACTTCTGGTCATGTAGGTTTTGACAAGTGTAATTAACCAAAAGGAATGTGTGAGTCATATGAACATGCTGCTCAAGTGCTCTGTGAACTGGGATGCTGGCTTTGGTTGCCATTTACATACAAGGTTTGCTCAGATGTGCGCTTGGCGACCGTATAGTTGTATTTTGCAGGTGGATTGGCTCATTGCAACTGTTGCATACAGCACTTAATTTGTGTTTACTTTTATACTATAAGCTTTTTCCTTATTTGCAAACCTTTCAGTACATTTTTCCCCTCTATTATCAACCCAAAATTATAAAATATGCAAGCAATCCAACGGAGGTAAAACATTCAGATTTTATAATAAAACCCCATCATTTTAATGTTTCTCATATTGACAGTTTATGTTTCTTGAACCCCAGGAATTCTTTTTGAGTTACTGTCTTTTAAGATAGAAAGTAAGGCAACACTTTGAGTGAGGAGAGCTGGGGAAATAAATTTACGGTTTTCATCAGAATAACATTTTAATTTAAATAGTCTCATCGTAAGATGAGTCAGGAAGCAAGGTTTGTTGAAACTCTCCAATGTACTTTCCTCCTTGAATTAACTACCCCTAAAAATGAGTCCACCGTGCATTATGATCATTATGGGAAGAGACTGAAACAAGGTCATTATTGGACCTGCAGTGAAGTACAGCAGAACGAGACTACTTTGCATTCAAAGTCATTAACATCTGTTCAAATATTTGCTGAAGTGGGGAGTGGGGGGGTGGGGCAGTAGAAAGAACAAGATATACAAATGTGTGCTGGGGTGGGCAACTGGAAATATTTATCATTTTAAAAATTAATATTTCTTTTTTTAAAAAAATACACTCTTCCTCTTCTCCTCCCTCCCCCCCTCTTTTTTTCTTCCCCCCTTTTTAAAATAACTAAACCAGAACACCCATCCTTAAAACCTAAACTATTCTATATACATACAATCAATAATCATTTATTTTTATGAAATTACCTCTTTTAACACACATTATACCGTGTAGAAAGCATTTCTCTGAAAGACATTAAAATAAAATCAGGTACAGGGCCTTTAAAGCCCCGTTTCCACTGAGCGATACTGTACGATACGGTACAGTACGGGTCGGTCTGGTCTGGTACGCTACTTTATGCGTTTCCATTATAAAGGGCCTATTTAACCAAACCGTACTGTATCATTTATGGACCCTCTTTTGAAGGAAGTCCATGAATGGTGCGGTACAGTTTAGGGGGCGGTTAGAAAAGCTTTGACATCCCAGGGTGCAGTCAATATCAGTTTAATATCAGTTGCATCAGTAACTCATGTAATATTTAGGTTAGGTACAGATTGTACAACTTGGCTAACATATGAGTAAAACCACATAATAAACATGATACCACATGGCATAAAGTGGCTGACTTTTTTTTTTGTCTTTTACCCTTTATGTCTCAGTGTTCAATGTAATATCATTACAGTATGGTTATTAACATGTGTCTCTTTTTCTCTCTCAACAGGTATCCCTGGCTGTTATGGTCCTGCTGACCGCTCTATCTGTCCCCTTCCATTCCTAACTGACCAAGGTGGATGGTCACCCCTCCTCTGTGTGGTTCTGATGAAAGTAATGTAGTCAAGACCACAGCACCAAGACCAAAGGGCTGGTCACACTTGGCACAGTTGGAGTATATCCTGGGTACAAACAATGGGGGGTAACATGCTTCATGTTTAAACTTCAGTGTGACCGATGGCCACAGCACAGTGCCCAGGCCCACCTCCAGAGGTGGTCTGCAACGGTTGCTGGCATGGAACGATTGCATTATTCACCCATGTGACGAAGATGTAATGACCCCGCCTACGTAGAAGCCCTGTCCCCGCTGGAAAACACGAAGAAGAGGAGAAACAACATGGCTTCAAAAGCATGATAAGCAGCTCTTGTTGCAGTCTTTAGCTCAGCAGCTACAAGCTCGCCATCAGGCAGTTGTCAGAAAACTGTGAAGGTACAAAACTTTGTCAGCATGTTTGGGTGGATATCAAACAACACAAATGACTATTAGCGCCACCTGCTGGACTGGAGTCAAACAGGCGCTGTCAACCTACACAAATAGGGTCACATGACGTGGAGGCACACTGGCACGTTTCCAACTTTGCAAGTGTGACAGGAGGCCATTTGTAATAGACCTTTGACACCTGGTGGGTTGAAACAGGATTAAACCAATCATGCCAGGTGTGACCCTACCCCAAGACGTTTTCGAGACCAGGGACCGAGACTAAGACGTTGTTCAAGACTGGGTAATGTCTTGGTCTCGGTAATGTCTTGGTCTTAGTGCTGTGGTCTTGACTACAACACTAGCTGAAGGTTTTCCTTCATGTTAAAAGGGAGTTTTTGCTTGCCACCCTGTCATGTTCAGGATGGGGGATTCAATCAGAGAGAAGATCCAATCTGATAGTGTACTTAGTTAGGCAATTATACCTTTATGTATTGACTTGTATTCTCATAATTATAAACTGGACTAACATGGATCGTATAATGGATTAGTTTTTACTGGACTTTAATTGGACTGCAGTGAACTGTATTGAATTGAGCTGTAACTATAATACTGCTTGAGATGACTTTGTTGTGAATTGCATCATACAAATGAAGCTTAAATGAAGTAAATTTAACAGTAAAAATTATTTTGAAATTGTGAGAAATTAAACTAAAAATATTTGCAGTGTGAAAAGTCTAAAAAATGTTTTAAAAGTCCCATAAATGTATATTTTATTCCCAATAAAACATAGAGCATATACCAAATAGTGAGAGTTACATGTTTTTACTATTTCATGAAAAATATTAACTTCTTTTGATTATTTTTTCATTTCTTTTTAATAGTTTGTATGAGACAGAATTTAAAAAAAGAGCATCTGATTGATTTGCTTAAACCTAAGGTTAGCTTTAAAAGTGCCTCATGACAGTTGGTTTGGTTTCATAACAGAACACTAAGTCGAGGCATTAATGTCTTTTAATGTTTGCTGAAGTTATTAGATGAGAGATTCACCAATTCCCTTTTCTCTGCTTCAACCAGCTGCTATCGGAAAAAGCTTAAATGCAGATAACAGGCAGGTAACTGCTAAACACATCAGGCCATCCCAGGTGCCATCTGACATTCTCAGCTTAAATCAGCTGCTACAGTTATCATGAGGCCATCTGTGTATGCTGGTACGACCCTTTCGATGTCTGATAACTGTAAGAGGAAATCCATCTGTTTCTTTTTCTTTCTTTTTTATCATCAATTTCCAAAGTTGTGACAAAAATGGAGCAATTACTAAAACAAAAAAAATTACGATTTTAAAGGCAGTATAGAAGATATTTGTGGCAATTCAGAAAACAAAGACTGTTAGCTTTTGAATAAAGCGCATGCGCAAGACCTGCCTGCAAGATTCACAGCTCCCTCCCCAGCCACAACTTTGATAAAATGTGCACGAGCCAAGTCCAGACACTGACATCTAGCAGACAGCAGGTACAGATTCTCCCATCACGTCACAAACATTGTCTGAACATTGCTAACTGCTAGCAGAATGTTTGCTAGCTTCCTGCTGGAAACACCAGAAGAGAGTGCACTGCTTCCGGTATGTAGTATTACTCTTGCCAATCAGTCACTGTCATTAATAACTTTCTCCTACTAACTGTTGTCTCTTGCCCATCCATCACTCTTACTAGGGTAGTAAGAGTGATGGTTGGGCAACAAACAAATAAAACTGAGGATGAGATCAGAAATGATTGGCGGATGTTTTTTAAGCCACATTTCCCCATTCTATTCCATTCCATTATTTCACAGCTAGTGAAACAATACTGATATATTTAAAGCTTTTAATAAATCATACCTTTTAGGGCAGTGAACCCAATTTAATTTAATATTGAAAAATTATTGAAAGAAACATTTTCTATACCACCTTTAAGATGACAGGTAGCCAGGAATCTTAAAATAATGGCGTTAAAGAATTACATCAAACTCAGCGGTTATTTATTTATTTATTTTTTTTTGAGATACTGTTGAGATCCCTGAGGGGAAATTAGGGCTCTGCATTTCACCCATCTCTGTACTGTGGGTACCAGAGGGCAGTGGGCTGCTACTTGGGGTGCCTGGGGAGCAGTTGGTGGGGGTTGGGGACCTTACTCAGGGGTCCACAGTGGTTCACCTGAGTGGCATGATGGGGACTTGAACCTGGGTCCTCCGCGCCATAGCCCACAACATTGCCACTAGGCTACCCACTCCCCCAACTTATTCATGGTCAATTTATGGTTATTTGTCTCACAGTCTTTCAAAATTCAAACATCCATCCACTCTTTGTCTGGAGTTGTCTGTTCAAACATATCACTTCCTTGCAGACTTCTTACACCCTGGTCATGTTCAGATTTTGGAAAATGTTGTGGATAGGTCGATTGTCGCACACACAGCAAACAATATCCTTTCATTCCTGTCCAGAACATTTCTTGTGCATTCAGCCAAAACGACATACTGCTATATTTCTGCTCTTATAACATGAAGGCCAGCTGGTACATGTCTGCTACATCTCTGAAGTATAAGAGCGAAACATTTGTCTGAATGCACAACGGTGTAAAATCCACACTACTGCCGCTTTCCAGAGCAAGTCTGAAATGGCTGTAGTGACACGGTGGGAGGGAAACTACAGTGCACTCACATTTTTTTTTGTCATGATCTGTGTGGTTTCGGTTTGTGTTGTCTTGTCTTAGGCTGCCTTCATGTGGAATGGGAAAGAAAATCCTTTCCACTTGTTAAGATAAGAGTCGCCCCTCCGCGCCGACCCCCGCGCCTGTTTTTTTTTTTTTCTTTTCTTTTTTTTTTTGTCTTTTGCTTTCTTTTTTTTCCTCCCTTCCTTTTGCCCCGGCGATTGTTTTTTTTTTTTTTTTTTTTTTTTTTATTTTTATTTTTTTTTTTTTTTTTATTTTTTATTTATTTTTTTTTTTTTTTTTTTTTTCCTTTTTTTTTTAATTTTTTGTCTTTTTGCCCCGAGGGAATCCGGACCCATTTCCATTTTCGCCCCTGTTAGAGAGAGAAATGGGTGGGAATTTTTTTTTGTTTTTTGCTTTTCCCCTTTTTTTTAAAAAAGGGACATTCATGTTTGTTTTTTTCAAATTCCTCCTCAAGTCCCTTTAAGTGGAAACTGACAGTGCATTATGTTTAAGTGATTCATCATCGTTATAGCAATAATGATGCCTGCCTATTATCCTGCATTTGGGTCCTCCCTTCCTCCTTCAACTCCTTCCATGACGTATTTGTACTAGAGTTGCCACCCGTCCCGTTTTTCCCAGAATTGTACTCTTTTTTCACTAGCTGTCCCGGGAGAAAAAGAATCTCTCCAGGGACACTATTTGTCCCGTTTTTTTTTTTTTTTTTTTTTTAGGGAAAATGCAAAAACCTAATTTGATTTCCTTCATTCTGTAGTCTAGAAAGGCCCCCTGTCCTCCTGTGTTTATTTAGAATGGTCTCTGTTTGCTTCCCATCTATGCGTACGTCAAACTTGTGCGCCCCAGCGCTGAAAGTGGCTCACACAAGCCAAGTAGAGAAGGAAACTTGACCGAAGAGGGACAGAGCAATAGTTTTACAGTTGCATGATGGCATTCCAACATAGCCTACCACCATTTAGACAAATTCCGACACATAAATGTCCCACCATTCCAACAAGGCTTTCCAGGTAAGGAAACGTATGTTAAAGGTTGAATATGGAATATTTTTATTAAAAGCTATATTTAAAAAAAAATAATACCTCCACAGATCATTTGGGGAGGTTACAGAATGAAAGTAGCCCACATTTCCTAGAAAAATTATATTTAGCCTAAAAACAATTCTAAATTTTTACGGGTTCGATAATAGCATTATATTTACATCTGTAAGCCAATACACGCCGCCATTGCAGGTTGCCAAATACGATCTCTGTGCGGCAACAAAATGTTGGGCACAGTTGGCTGGCACAGGGGAAAATAGTGGAGACGGTGAATGAAGTAGCTGCATCAGAGCCCTGGGGATATTGTTATCTGTTTCTGAGGAGGAGTGACCTGAGAAGAGCAAAACCTGGAGTAAATTTAGGTGAAGACTTCACTAAATGGACCCACATAAATGTTTTCCACGGCGTCAAAACACGGAAATGGCAACTTTTCTTCTGGATCGGTAAGCTAACTTGTTTGCTAACGTGGCTAACGTTAGCTGTCAGTTATAAACTCCTCTGCCTCCTATGTCAGTCAGTCATTTTCTGTAGGCTACCGCTTAAAGGCCCTGTACCTGATTTTATTTTAATCTCTTTCAGAGAAATGCTTTCTACACGGTATAATATGTGTTAAAAGAGGTAATTTCATAAAAATAAATCACTCATGATTGCATATATGCATGAATCCAGGCCTTATTAGTTTAGGTTTCTAAGGATAGCATGACGCTCTTTCTTAATGCCAATGCGGTTTGTTCTACATAAGTTTTGGTTTCCAATCAGCCACTCACAGTGTTTTCTAACGAGAAGCGCCCTCCTCTCTCTCGGACGACCTGCGGTATGTCTGGAGATAAAAGAAAATAATATTCAGTGTAACGCTGGTTTTGTGCGACGTGTGTAAATGTGGACAGGCACACCCTCCCCTGCTGTACAACATCAAGGAGACTGGTCATCAGTTACATATTTTTGCTGGAATTCTTCAGTGACTTCAGGTGTCACCTGCAGCGCCGTCATTGATATCTGTAACTGCAGTTATTAAAGTTGCATTATGATGCCAACATACATGCACGGCTTTGTGGAGACTCAACTCCAGCTGGCTGATGTGACGGCGACACACACTGTATTTCCACTTCAGTCTGATTCCTGAGATTCAAACATGAATCTCACATGTTTAAGACAAGCCTGAGTTACATAATTAAGTGTAGGCTTATTATATTTCCCTGTCAGATATGCGACATTAGGAGAGAGTCTCCAAAGTAGTTCATCTGATCTGCCTTTTTTCTCTCTTGTGGTTTAAACACACATATCACCTCTATGATCAACAGCTGGAATAAAGTGCAAGTGGCCACGGCATATGATTTATTTAGAAGCAAATTGTGCATATAATACAATAAATATTTATTTGCCTCTACTTAAAAAAAAAGTCTGAGCTTGATATTAAATCTGAAATCATTTGTGATCTAACAACTAGAACAGAAATAGAACATTTCATGTAGCTATATGAAATGACTGCCTGTCTGGGGTTGAGATTATTATTATTATTACTATTATTACTATTATTATTATTATTATGAAAAAGTAAAGAAGTCAGCAGGAACATTATGAGATAAGTTCAGATCATGGGTTTTAATTTTACTCTAGATGCTCAGCACAAGATTTATCAATATCCCAGTCAAAGATGAGCTGTGGTGCCTTCGGTAACCTGTGAGGCAACAGGGAGTCCTACAACTTGGTTTAGCCTGAATAACTTAGTTGTCAATGTAGTATAGTTAACCCAGCATTGGCAATAATATGTTCTGTCACATCCTCCACCTCCACTGCTTATCTCCTCTGTGATGTCTCTCTCTGTGTTCTGGTGTGTTGGCATGGCTGCTGAACTCAGATGTCTCATGGCTGGGCTGACTCATCAAAATTATTAGCTGGTGTAGGCCTACATCTAGCAGTCAGAATTGAGATTTTGACCCTTGAACAATTAAATGTATTAACATGACTTTATTTCTGTATCCTATGTTCGAATTTCATGTTAATTTGGTTTGTCTGAACTGGTAATAATGCTCGTGTCCTTCGCCCCAAACTTTTGGTCGAGTGTCCCTTTTTTTCACAAGTCCAAGGTGGCAACCCTAATTTGTACGTACAGTAACGTGAAAATGGCAAATTGACTAAGAGAGATTTTCTGTGACGTGACATTCATCTAGAAAACACAAAGAGCCTCTGTCCTGATGTGTTTTCCTTCACTATGTGGCTCTTGTTGAGCCAGCTTTGAGTGGTTTACCAGCTGTGCTTTTAACTTTCTTTAGCCATTTTTTAGAGAGTTTTGCTGGAAAAGGAGTTAGAACTCAGTTGAACTGGCATGGAAAACAAAAGACAAAGAACAAAATGAAGCAACAAGGAGGCGATAGTGCAGAGGAACGGGACATGCAAATTATTATTAACATGAAAATATTGATTTTGAAGCATGCTGCAGACTGGCCGATTTTATCAGCTTTAAACCTCTGATGAATGTGCTCTATGGTTATGTAGAAGGTAAACAGACAAATAAAGAGTGCACCAAACAAATAGATTGATGATTGTGAACTATGGAAGTGCTCCATTCATAATCTCCAAAGCGCATATTTCATGAATATTTAAAGAAGATATTGGCTTGGTAAGTACAGAGTGCATCGGACAGGAGCTGTGCTTCAATCTTAGGTGTTTGGTATATTGAGGACACCGATGGCTCCTACTGAGATGTTTGCTCTTAGAATACATCATAAAGGGAATAATAGATGTTTATAATGTTTATAATTTTATAATGAAACTGTTTGCTTCATTTGTGAGAATTCTAATGAAAGCAGTTCCCACAGCCATTGGGATAAGCTTAGCATACTTGTTACATCATCGCAGTAAAGTGTTTATTGGGGATAAAATCTATCACAAAAGAATTATTTCTTAATAAAAATATTTTTTATTAGGCTCCTACTGTGAGTTTATTTTCATTTAAATATTTTATTTTCCTCTTAAAAAACCTTGTTTTTAATGTCCTCTTTAGATGGCTGAGTAAGACTAAATCAGGCCATAGTGTTTGCTGCAGCACAGAGCTCCATGCTGATCCATTGCTTTTGAATGAAAGTTGTCTGTTATTTTACTTTAATTGAGTCTTGATGTTGAAGACTGTCCTCTATTTTATGAATAATTTCACTCGTAACAAACCCCTGCTGTGTCCGTCGGCACAAGTAGGACACAGCACAGGAACTTTAAATACAAGCCATTATTATTTTTAGTCTTTTTTGTTTTTTTACTTTTTGTGGAGCTCTTGTAAACGAAATAATAATTGATAATAATAATAATAGTAATAATAATAGAAAAAATAAAAGAAAAAAACCTGTAGAAATTTAATTTAAATTTGCAAATTTAAATTAAAAAAGAAAAACTTACATGGTCAAAAGTTTTCAGACCCTTTGCAGTGACACAAATATTTAACTGAGCTCCACAAAGTTCCACAAAGTCAGCTATCACTGCAGCCCTCCACCAGTTGGGGCTTTACGACAGAGTGGCCTGATGGAAGCTTCCCCAAAAAAACACATGAAGGACTCAGAGATGGTGAGAAATAAGATTCTCTGGTCTGATAAGACTAACCTTGAACTTTTTGGCGTTAATTCTATATGTGTGGAAAAAATAAGGCACTGCTCATCACCTGCCAAATACCATCCCAACAGTGAAACATGGTGGTGGCAGCATCATGCTATGGGGGTGTTTTTCATCTGCAGGGACAGGACGACTGGTTGCAACTGAGGGAAAGATAAATGTGGCCAAGTACAGAGAGATCCCGGAAGAAAAGCTCTTCCAGAGTACTCAGGACCTCAGACTGGGCCAAAGGTTCACCTTCCAACAAGACAATGACCCTCAGCACACAGCTGAAATAACAAAGGAGTGGCTTCAGAACAACTCTGGGACCATTCTGGACTGACCCAGCCAGAGTTCTGACTAACCCAACTGAGCATCTCTGGAGAGACCTGAAAATGGCTGTCCACTACAGTTCACCATCCAACCTGACAGAACTGGAGAGGATCTGTTAGGAAGAATGGCAGAAGATCCACAAATCCAGGTGTGAAACACTTGATGCATAATTCCCAAGAAGACTCATGGCTGTAGTAGCTCAAAAGGATGCTTCTACTCAGTACTGAGGAAAGGGTCTGAATACTTATGACCATGTGATATTTCAGTTTTTCTTTTTTAATAAATTTGCAAAAAATTCTACATTTCTGTTTTTTCTGTCAAGATGGGGTGCTGAGTGTACAATAAAAATAAAAATGAAATGAACCTTTTTTTTATTTTGGCAAATGGCTCCAATGAAACAAAGTGTGAAAAGTTTAGAGGTCTGAATACTTTCATACCCACTGTAAATGGCACAAGACTGTCTACCGCATAGACAGTTTAATGAAGATGGACGAACCTCACATGACCCGTTGAAGAACTTAAGTGAAGCTAATTGGGTGGTTCCCATTGTTCCCATCTTAGCTGTGTCAATTATTCGCAACTGGGAGCGTATAATTGTCAGCCAACAAAGTCCGAGCTAAACCAGAGATAAGCAGGCTAAAGGTAAGGCCCCCTGTTTGTTGGCTGAGACCCGCAGCTGTGCGACTCTACAGGCTGAAGCCATCCTGGCAGCAAGCAGGGAGCTAGCTACCTTACTGGCCACCAGCGTTAACAGCGGCAGCCAATCTGCCGCCTGTCAATTAAAAGGACACGCCCCTAATTATGTGTAATTTCAAGATTAAATAACATCTAAATGGACGAGTTTTGAAAAAAAAATCACCCCCTCACAGTTGACATGAAAGTAAACTTGACCTATTAAACCTGAAATGATTATTAATCAGGCTGTAAACATGTTTATTTCTGCTGTGAAGTTGCATGGAAGTCTATGGGGATTGACTCCCTTTTACAGCCAGCCCCCTAGTGGATGAAGGGTGAACTGCAATTTTTTTCTTTTTATTGGCTCTTCTGGATTGGTATCAGTTATGTCTGCCAGAGTTTGCCGCTTTCTCCAAAGCAGAAGTGGGCAACTCTGGTCCTTGAAGGCTGGCATCCTTAAGGTATTCAGAGTTTTCCTGTGGCATCCTGTGACTTGTGCAGAGCTTGACATCAAGGAGTCAGGTGTGTTGCAGCAGGGAAACTCCTAACACCTGCAGGATGCCAGCCCTCGGGGACCGGAGTTGCCTACCCCTGGTCTAAAGAGTTTCTCATTGGCAACTAAGAAATATGAGAATTGTTTTATTACCCGATCACTTTGATCTAAAGTGTATTTAACTGGGAGAGTGACAGCTGGATAGAAATGTTTGATAACAAAAGGAGGAGGAAATGTGCAAATTTGCATATGCAAATTTAAAAGTCAACTGAAAACAAGGACTCTGCAAGCCATAAAAATCAAAGCTAGAGGCATTATTTGAAAGCTGTTAATTAAAGTGATGGAACAACAGATAAGCAGCAAAAGATACAGGAACACAGGAAATTGAATAGTGAAAGAATAGATGTTGAAATTTTTAATAAGAGAAGTATTTATTGTAATGAATACAGTGTGTAATCCTGTTACAGATGACTGTAAATATATTCATCCTTGCAATGATCCATGAGATCATAAGTCAATGCTACAGTTAGCAGTGATAGAATAACATCAATAGCATCAATGTCTGTACCCTGTCCGGCAGGGAGACACATCTGATCTGGCAAATAGATCGTAAAAGATGTGATGTGATGTGCAATGACATCAAATTTAACTTCTGGCATTTTGGGGGTATAATATGATCTTTTTTTTTTGGGGGGGGGGGGGGGGCATAATATGATCTGTTGTGCACTGATGAGGTCATGTGAATGTCAAGAGCAAGTATCAAAGTCCCTGTTCATGGTTAGTTTTCTTTCTTTCTTCAAAAATGGTTGAAACAGACAGCAGCTTTTCATATTATGTAATTCATTTTCTCCAATGACACCACACTATCAAACAAACAACCTCCCCCTCCCCCCTCCTTCCACCCTCGGCTCATGCCCCCCCACCCCCTCCTCCCCCAACGGATACATCTGCGTGAGTGAAGCTAGTCTTTCTGCTGAACATTTGTCTACTGGCTCGTCAATCACTTTTACTACCATAGTAAGAGCGATTGACGGTCAATTCAATGGGTACGACGAGACTGATTAATGAGAGTGATTGTCTGGCGAGGGTAATACTACGTACCGGAAGCGGCGCACTCTCGTCTGAGGTATACGGTAACATCATTCTGAAACAGACATTCTGTTTTACTTGCATTTGTGACATGATGTGATAATCTGTACCAGCTGTCTGCTGAACATGTGCTGCGTCCCAAATCGCATACTTGCATACTCTATACTCAAAATTCCAAATTGAGTACACTAACCATACTATGTACTTAGTGGCTTAGTACGTGACTTTCAAGTATGCAGTGCTGTCCCAAATCGCATGCTCCCGTGTGGAGTACTCACTGGAAATGAAACACCGGTGTCGACTTCTTCTACGGAAATTTTTGACCGGCGTACAGCCACAGCGCACTGCCGCCATCTTCTGCCGGCGCGTTTTACCGTTAAGTGTTTTTTTTCTGGTTATTTCTCATGAGGAAAACATGAACATCCTTAGTGAAGCCTTACGCTGAAATCGGCGCCGGCAAATTGATCTCCTCCTGCTACTGGCTGAAGCTGCGCAGGTTTGCAGCCGATGGTAATTTGTGTGAACCTACTAGTACATCTGACGTAATTTTAAACTCAAACTTGTGTCCACACAGATGTAATTACAAGTATGCTAGAAATACTTAAAATGAAAAAAGCACACAAGTATGAGCGTAATACATAATGTGAGCAAAAGGTAATTATATTACATCATTGTTATTGAAGCATCAGTGTTACAGCATGTTACTGTGAGGACACTACTTTAAAAAATAAGTAAATGCAAAAAAGACAGCAAAAAAATCAAGAAAACCACACCACTATTAATATAAATTAAACTGATTTTATTTCAGACATTTTTCCCTTTTTTCCCTCCGCCTCAAAACCCCAGGATGTACTACCAGATTAATGCCCCAGTGCCCCTCCAGGCAGAGTCCCCGGGTATCCTCGTTTGACCCTAGAAAGAGCAAAACATACGTTACAGAAATCATATAATAAGTGAACAAATAATGCTACAGATAAAACCTCCATAACTAATGCTGGCTGTATTGACAAACCATCTACCCATCTGAGGCTGGCTCTAATACCAGCCTCCCCAGCAGTGAAGGCAAAAACTCATCTCATTTACCACAATATACATTTAACAGGGAAATTCAATCTTTTGTTGATATGAGTGCAGCTGACCGAGCCGACAGCGAAAGCACCATGGCGCGCCACCAAAGTTAAAATACTTCAATAATTTGACGGAACAATACTATTATAACAGTGTATTATTGGCCGTACACTCTCTGGCCCATGGCGATCGTGTACCGACACCGGTTATTTTTATTCGCCTGGTTATTGTGGGTAATGCTTCGTAACCCGGCAGCTAATAGCTAACTAGCATTAGCATTTGCAACACCGTTCGCATTTAAAATAAACATAGGTACACCACAAATACGCTGAAAATGACCACAGCTGGTGGTTCTTCATGGTAAAAGGCATTTTGAGAAAAACAACACAAACTTACATTTGTAAAGAGCCGCCGTGTTCACTGTGGACTTGTACGAAGAACCGCTCTCCGCTGCCATCTTTCCACCGGTGAGCGTCCACAGTCGCATACTCAAAATCTTGACGGGTTTGAGTACGTCATCCGGGTACTTTTGCACACTTAATTTTCACATACTATGCATACTGTTTTTCATTTAGTTGCAGTATACTCAAAATTTTGAGTATTAAGTATGAAAGTATGCGATTTGGGACGCAGCAATGGAGTGGCTCGTGCACGTTGTTCTGTGGTCAGGGGAGGGAGATGTGAATCTAGCTGGCTGGTGTTGGGCATGTGCATCATTCAAAAACTCGCTAACAATCTCTGCTTTCTGACATACCGAAATATCTTCTAGCCCCTTAAAGGAAATTCAAAAGTTCCTCAAAAATGGTTTACCAGTCAGATGATTGACTGTTCAAGCCTCCTGCTTGTTGTGGAGTGTCCTTGAGCAAGACACCAAAATCTCATAGTCATCAGTGAGTATTTGTAGAGCAAAGAGCACTATAGAATGCATTGAATAAAGATAAGATATATAAAAATCATGCAATGCATCTAAATAAGAGACAGTATAACTTTTTGTGCGAATGAGGTGTACTGTAAGGTTAAATATATACAATATACACAGTGTAATTGTGGATCATTTTATTTCAGACTGTTTTGGGTTAAGATGAGTTTAGTGTGACAGTTGCCCCATGAAAACGAGGCAGAAATTGAAATGAACAGAACAATGTTAATTCTGTTGTTAGAAAGTGTCTGAGGTTTGAGATTTTCAAATTTTTGTTTCATTATTATATACAACCTTCACTATCCTTACTTCGATAGATTTTGCCATTAATTCACATATATTCATCATTTTAACATTGAGATTTCATATCATTATGTTCTTCTCAAGTGTTACTCGATGTCCTTCATCTTGTCCTAAAGTCTTATTTGCGTCTCCTGTTTGCTTTTTTTTCCCTTCTTCCTCCACAGAGCCCATAATTACCTCCATGTCTGCATCTTAGTCTCAACTCGTGACTTTCTTTTCTCCTATATCATCTTTTTCTTTGGGTTTTTCTTTAAGCTTCCAAAACTTTTAATCTCAGCCTCAGGTTTGGATACTCTGTCACTCCTTGTCCTTGTTGTCCACACTCCTCTTGCACCTCCTTGAAACCTAACATGTCAGCCCCGAGATTTACTCAGCCTTCTCTTCTCTCCCTTCTTTTATCTTTCTACAACTCCCATGAAAGCCTCTTCACTCATTTTCTCTGCCCCAAGATTCATGACACCCCCTTGTTCTACTGTCCCTTTCTACTTTTTTCTTTTCTATAAGGCTCCTTAAAAAAAAACTTTCGCCCATCCTCCTTAGTGACAAGTTACAGTAACTTTTCTGCTCTTTTATCTGTACACCCATTGGACTGTCAATATCTGAAGTGCCAAGCTGTCAAACCCCAGCTATCCTCCGCTCTGAGCCTCCGTTGTGTCTGACATATTTAACATTCTTGGCTTTTGTACAGCTCATGTAAAACTCATCAAAAACTCCAAAATCATTCTCTCTGACTTGGCATTGGCCTGTACAATACAGCCATCGGCCTCATATTTTGCACCCTGCAGTGCAACTCTCTTGCTTTTCCCTTTCTTGCTGACTTTAGCACATCCAGCATGTTAGAGTTGAGGTTTTAGAACAAGTTCAGAACTGCAAAGTAGTCTCACATGGGAAAAACAGAGTTCTGAAAATCAGTAACCTCATCTATGTTAAAGGTTTAGTATGAGGATCCACATGTATTATTGTTTTACCTATGGAAGAGTAAATGCACACTGGGGTTTTTAACAATAATAGTGATCTATTCATGATGCACACACTGCCAGACAGCTGTCATTCAAAAACCAAAAACAAAAGGATAAAAAAAAGAGTTTATACTTCATTGATTGGATGGAAATAATACTGACAGCAAAAATCATAAAAAGAGTAAACTGACTTATTTCATTCCCGTTCTCAGATAATAATCAGTTTTATGATCATTCTAAAATGAGCCAGGGGCTTTCTTATTAAATAATAGGACTTTATCAATCCCAATTGGAAAATTCAGCTCTGCAGTCCCGGTTCACCCAATACGCACACTACGCATGTTGCATAGGGCCCTGCAAACTAATAGCGGCCCCCTGAACGGATAAAAAAAACAACAAAAAAAACATGAGGACGTTACCGCCCGTCGCGCATGTGTCCCACATTCCCATCACATCAGGCTGGAGAGGAGAAGCATGAGATGAAGCAGAGTTAAGAGATGCTTGAGAAAAGGAGAAGGAAAGAACATGAGAATGAACGGCAGTCAGGTAACCCTCTCTTCCCCCGGTGGGAGAGTGGGAGGGACTCATACATGTTTGACCTAAATTAGCAGAGGGGTGAGCTGCAGTCTCGCTGTGCAGCTGGCTTCTATCAGTTTAGTTGTAGTTTTGAAGTTACAACCATACTTACAAAAAAATAGAAAGTAATGTATGAATATTGACTAAGATTTAATTTTGTTTGCTTGGATAACCAACAGGCACATTTACAGTCATCCTCAAAATTATTCATACCCTCCAATTAAAGAAAACGCTAAATTCACAATAGTAATTCAAATAACTGGAAACTAAAGAAACTAATAATGAATTTAAAAAAAAAGAAATCACAAAATTACAATTTAGTGAAGTAAAATATTGATTTTCAATTACGGTTGAAAACATAATTTAAAACAAACAAAACTGTCCCAGACACACTAGAGCACTTTTCCCATGAACAGTGGACCAAAATACCTGTCAACAGGTGTAGAAGTCTTTTAGTTGGCTGTGAAAACACGAGGTATGTCAGAGAAGCTTGGAAATTGTCCACTAAAGCCTTGCAGCATGTGTCTTGTGGTTGTGTGCAATGTCAAACGTGATCATGATGATCAGTTGGTCTTCAGTCTCTTCATGTAAAAAACTGTTGCTGGCTTTAGAAAAGCAAAGATGACAAAAGAAAAGAAATGTGACATACTGTATGAAGTTAGGCATCAGCTATCACTGTTGCCTGTCTTCTTCTCCCTTCATTGGCTACGTCGAACAACAAATCAGTGGGTGCTCTGTGATGGATGAGATCCCGATTCTACACTTTAAATCAGCCAAGAAAAGGTGCTGACGGAGGACTAACTAAAAACATACAAGAAACAGATGTTCACTGTTGCTCCAGACATGCTCAACACTGATTGTTACCTTGGTGTAAGAAGCCTATAAGGAAGAAATAGGAGGATTCATATATAATTTCTGAAAGGGTTAAAATGACTAGTTCACGGTCTTCTTCCACTTTACACACAGACACACATAAGCTTATGCTACTGTGACCTGAGAGGTGTCAGGAGTAACAGTGACAAGCTGCCTATAAGGACAAGATCACATACAACCAGTGGAGACAGAATGTAAGAAAAGAAAATGATTGAGGGGTAGACTAGCAGAAAGATATGACAGCCAACAACCAGATCTGTAAAACTGCAAAGAGGTCCACTTACTGACAATCGACAAACCTTTTTTTTACACATGTTCGTTAAAAATTATTTATCCATATGGCTATTAATCCATAGTATCCTAAGATACTTTTCTTTAACTACCTCCATGTTTTGTTTTGGACAGCAGGCCATCAAAATAAACATATTTTTCACTTATGTAAAACAGGCAAAAATAGTACATAAATATTTACTGTTAATAATGTAATTCATCTTATTTTATATCTAATTTATGTACAGTTGTCCTCAAAATTATTCATACTTTCCAAATAAAGAATAGAAAAAATCAGCTGCGAGCAAAATAAGCTGAAATTGACCAAAGTAATTATAGATAAAAATTCTATGAAAATCATGACATTGATTTTGAGTTGTGGTTTAAAAGAAATATAAAACAAAAATGAAAACAAGAAAACAAGGATGATGGGGTTCCTGAGCTAAAATTACACAGTTTTGTGTTATTTTATTTGATTTGATTTGAATTGCTATTGTGAATTTAGTCTTTTCTTTAATGGAAGGGTATATGGGCCTAAACTTTTGTTGTTTTGTTTTGTTTGCTTGTTTTAAGAAACTAATACTCTACACTATTAGTTTCTTTAGCTTCTTCGTTATTGACTTATTGTTGTGAATTTATTCTTTTGTTTAATCGGAGGGTATGAATTATTTTTAAGGACTATACATACATACTATATATATGTATATATATATATATATATATATATACACATGAATCAGAAATAAATATGAACTACATGCTTTGGCTTCAGGAGTTTTGTACTGCCTCAAACACAGACCATGTGGTGTGTGCTGCAAACACTCACATTCCTGGACTCTTAACCTGGTACAACCAACAGATGCTGACCCCCCAAGAGCCTCTGCTCTATACTGACATGCTTCCCTCAGTATTTTTTCCATGCAAATTACTTTATATATTTTTTTAAACTGTGAAAAACAGTGCAGCTCTTCTTCAGAGACCTATCAAAAACATAAATTCAACATCTCTTTTACAAAATACATCCTTGTGGGGGTTTATACATCTTTATTTGTACCTCCAATTGAAAATAGCAGATATTTAATGACCCAGACAGAGGTGATGCCTTTAATCAGAACATCATTAATTATCCATTTTCAAAGTGGCCTCAAAAAGCACAAGTGGGCTGAACAAATGAGAATTGCTGATTATCATTGTAATTGAAAAATCAAAAGGATTAAAAAGAAATAAGTTGCTGAAAAGTTGTTTTTTCAGGCATATATTAATTTCACCTTTGACACAAATTTGGACCATTTACTCTGTTGATCACGCAAAAGGTGAGACAGACTAAGTACAAAGGGGAAAAAAATCATGCATGATAGTTATCTGACATAATGGGGAAAAAAATGCATATTTGTTTTATTATTTTTGTATGTGTGGGGGGTTTGTGCTTGTTTGCACCAGCATTGCAAATGCATGCAATATGTTTATGCATCTGCCAGTAATACCCATAGTTCTGCTGTAGCACTTTATCTTTGCTCATAATTGACAGGCATCTGTATGAACACATGGATGAGCTGGAATTCTGACAAGGTGAGGAGATAAAGCCTTTTGACAATATTGCAACATTGATATATTGACAATATTTTCAGTTATTTCTGCAAATGCAATTGCAAACACTGACAAGAATTAACACACTAACAACTTTCTTCAGGGAACAGTTGAGGAAAAAGAAGGTTTGCAGTTATGAGCAATCTCTAAGGTAATAGCATAGAAATAATCAAGATTAATGAGTGCGTAAAACTTTCAATTTGTCTTCCTAAATTGTACAGAACACAGGAAGATGATTACAAAACTCTCGTTTTTAATTCAAATGAAATACTTAAGCCAGGGCGCCGTGAGAGCCCCCCCTAATAACTCCACAACAACATCAGTAATAACAAAAATTAAATAAATGAGATATATCAAATTAAACCTAATTTAAACTACAAAACAGACAACATTTCAAAAAATCCTTTTCAAAATTAAAAAAATATACAAAGATATAATCAAATAAAATAAAAAATAAAAAATAAAATAAACCGACTTATAACATTCCCCTTCTACATTTCTCCTCTCCACCCCACAACCCAATTATACCCTATAAAATATATACTTTTAGATCTCAACTTTTGATTCCCAACTTTTTACCCCATCCTTCCCCATAGATCCAAAAAAATAGACACCAAAAGCACAACAGAAAGAATGTTCAAATTTTCTTTTTTATTTTTTTCTTTTCCTGTTTTTTCTTTGTAATTTTTTTTTTCCCGGTAATTCCACACTTATTTGTTTGAGAATGATCTCTGCGCTTTACTTAATCCTATTGGTTTATCCGGAGGGCTTTAGGTCCCCTTCCCTCTTTACATTCCCCTATCAGTTATTTACCTATTCTTCATGACCCCTTCTCTGGTATATTTGCTTGATTTCTCTCAATCTTTCCCCCTGGTCTAGTTTTTTTCTTTGTTATCTTTTTTATTTTATCTTCAATTTTACTTTCCTCCTGGTGTGTTATCCCGCTACGATGCTTGCGTGCGTTTCGGTTTGTGTTAAGGCGGATGACACAGGCCGGGATATCTTCGTCTAGGCTTTTTTTCCAATATTTTTTTTTTATATTTTTATATCTAAGAAAATATTTTAAGAATTATTCTGATGAGGATTTTTTTTTTTAGTATTTTTAAAATTATTAATGGATTTCGAGGGAGATTTTCCTGGAGGATTCCCTTCGAAGAGGCCGCATACCCTTGATTAACTTATTGTTCCAGTTTTTCCCTATGTTTTATTTGTATTTTTTTTCTATAATTTTATTTTATATTTTTTTTTTTTCATATTTATCATTCCACTTTTGTTTGCAGTTTGTTTAGGGGATTATTTTTCTTTTTTTTTTTTAATTTTTGTTTTTTTTTTTTTTTTAATTTATGGATTTATTTGTACATTTTTCTCTTTTCTTTGGGGGGGGGGGGGGGGACTAATGAATGTGTAATTCTTTACATTTCCTATTCTTTTTATTTACTCTCTCATCACCTTAGTATCTAAATTTAAATATTTAGATTTGCAAGTGAATATGGATAACATTATGTCTTTTTATTCGATTTTCCATTTGGAACCTCCTTTTCTTTTGAAATATATTTTTTGTTTTTTTTTCTTCTTTGAGGTATGTGTTAGATAAATTTTCTTTTTTTTGTATTTTAAAGATAAAAATTTTTTATTTTTATTTTTTCAGTTTTTTTTTTTTTAAGCTTTTTTTTTTTTTTTGGGTGGTGTTTTTTTTCTCCTTCTTTTTTCTTCTTCCAAATTTTATTTTTTTTTTTACTTCCCCCCAATTCTCCCAATTTTTTTCTTTATTTTACCCCAATTTCTTTCAATTGACCCTTTTGGTTCCAAAGATACCCTCTTTTTACTGAGTATTTAATTTTCAAAAATGGGTTAGGGTTCAAAGGGTTAATGATTGAGCTATCTAATGATTGTTTTTTATTGTGCCTTTTAGGGGAAGACTATGTTGACAGAAACCTTTATAACGTACATGCAGTATGAAATGGATATATGTGGAACGTCTATGCTTTGCATCAATTTAAATAGAGGGGACAAAAATGCTGCATGCATGAATGAGTGTGCACTATGTGTGAGCCTGCATTTCAGGATACATGAGCTGAAGGGCCGCTGCCTGGTTCGCCTGAGGTGATCTTTCTTTGCAGAAACTAAGCCACTCAAATGTCAGAGCACTGGGGGAAGTTTTTCCACCACACATCTGATTACTGAAAATATCACTGCTGAGGGTTGAGTTGGCAGCACACAGTGACACAGTTCAGCGGCTATTCCGATACTTTTTCCTCTTTTATTTGGACACACACTCTTCTTGCAACATGTTCTAGGTCTTTGATTACCAACTTCAATCATTTTAGCTTTAATTCTTTAATCGCTGACTCATATAAAAAAAGAAAGGAAAGGAAAAACTCATGAGGCCAGGAGGCCTTTTGGAAGTGAAATGTAATTTGATAGCAAACAATGTTTCAAGGTGACTGTTTAATAATGCACCAAAGTTTCTTTTTGATTCCAGATTACGGTGCTCTCAACATGAATTATCTAAGATACACTGCATGTTGTGAGCTGTACTGACTTTGTTTGCTGTCGTGCATTCCCTCAAATGTGAGTGACTGATTTATAGACCCTTTCAAAGGTAACAAACACGGCGACTTTTTTTTGGTGGGCAAGACTTAGCCTGGAGGCAAAAGCAGCTCTAGACGCTTTAACAAGCGACAGCTATCAGTTTTTGGTAGCCTTTTCGTAAATGGAGAGTTTTCAAACAAGTGTTTCAGTCTCGGAACTGTGGGAATATGTCCAGACACTCTACGGACCGGGACAGCTGTTTGGAAACAGGCTGGCTGATCCAGACACCTTACAGGAGAGGCATGAGGATCTTCTGCGCGGCAGACGGTGGAGTGGCTGGACATCTAATCCAGACACCATGTGTGTCCAGCAAAAGAAAGAATCAGAGCAAAGAAATAGCTGGATGCTTACAACTATGTCAGAAATGGTCACGGCACGTTCTATATAGAATACACCAATGCAGATATGGCATCAGTGTGACAGCGCGCGTTGGCCTCATTCACAAAAACAATAAAGTTCATTGAAAAAAAAATTCAAAACAGCAATGGTGTCGCTGAGTGACTGTTTTCAACTGTGTAGAAAACTTTAGCGTTTGCCTCATAAATCCTCAGCCTTTCTGCTCTTCCTTTGTCGATTTCCAGCGACACACGGTGAGTCTTTATTTGCGCATGCGCTGTGTCTTGTTCTAGGTTTGGGTGTCCTTATCATCATAGCGCCACCCACAGCCTTGTAGGATGTACTTCGGTCCCTTTGCTATTGGTTTCACACCTAAACCGGCTTCAGCTCCGTGTGGACTAAGGGTGTGGCGGGGGGGATGCCTTCCCCCTCTTTTTTGGGATTTTTTTTTTTTTTTTTTTTTTTTTTTTTTTTTTTTTATACCCCCCCCCCCCATATCCCCCCCCCCACCGTTTTCTTTTTATTTTTTCCAAAAATGAACCGGCCTTTTCCAATTTTTTTCTTTACCTCCCCTTCCCTTCCCCTTCTTGGGACATTTAGCAACTGGCTAAAACAGGTCAGATACCGAAAACTATCTGGATCCATACATGACAGTTAGCTTAAAAGAAAACAATATGCCGACTAACTCTGCGATGCAAGAACGTTGCTGTTCCTTTATACGTTCGTTCTGGGCATGAATCATCAAGACATGGGGATGCTGAGTTCAGTATGAATGGTGAGCTTTCGTGTCACTTTCAATATCCTCTTCGTCAACATTTCTCAGCCAACAAATGATAAATTTCCCAAATACATATTACACTCCTTTCTGTCTAGTTCCCTCTAATATTCCCAAACTATTACTCAAGGAATTTTATACAATTTCCTTCAGAATATGTTCATCGCTGAGCAATCCATGTTGATGCAGGCACAAAATAACTGGAAAAGAAAGCTTTTCAGGCTTAGCAACTGTAACTATGGGGGGTGGGACTAAGCAAGGGGTCAATTACTTGGTAGCTGTACTGAGTAACTAATTTTTTTCTCCATTGTTTCGGAGGGTAAACACTCCAAAATGAATAACTGACTCTGTGTTATTCAAACTGTAATCCTTCATACACTCCATGATGTGATATCATAATATCCTTCAATGTTAATATAGTCACACACTGCTGCTATAGTGCGTGGGTACATTTGGTTTGCAGGTGTAGTGTCGATTAATGCAGTTTTATTTGCTGTAGTGTAATGCATGTAACATGCCTTATGCTAATTATGGTTTTCTGTTATATGGACAATTACCAAACTCAAGCTGGGTGTTTGGCAGAGGGAAAGTTGTTGAGCGAACATATGATCTGAAATTTTCTCTAACAGTTTTATAAAAGAGCCAAGCTGTCGCAGTAAGCAACGTTGTAATGATGGCAGTGATTCACTGCTTGTGTGCACTACAGAATGACTTATTAGTCCCATGACAGATGATCTTCACATTCACATCAACAGAAACACATTTACGCAGACATACACACATACATTACACAGCATCAGATCACTTACACACAAGAGAGGTTCTCTCGCTCTCTTTCTCTTGCTTGCTCGCTCACTTGCACACACACACACACACAGCGTCTGCCCTGGAGATCTGAAAGTGAATCATAGCTGGAGCAGTCACAGGTTTAAAATCTAATCCAGCCAGCATGAAATCTTCAAAGTCAACCTGCAACTCTAAGTATGTTCAGTTTTCTCATGTAAAAATAGTGCCTGAGGCAACAGTTGGATAATATTCTAAATTCATTCATACTAACAGTGAATGTGAATCATTCCTTTACTGATAAGATACCATTAGACTGCATAATGGGCATCCCACACAGCTAATTCATGCTTTATCCTGTGAACTGTGGTCTCATAAATGGGATTAATAACACAATTAAAAGTAAGAATGAAATTTAAATCAGGTCCAGGTCAGTGTGAGGTAAAAATGCAGCATTTAACGTGTCTAAAAGCGAAACCTTGAAAAAAAAGGTTTACAAATTGTTGGCTTTAGAATTGGTCACTTCGGAGATGATAACCTCTGCCTCGCCTACGATGTGAGAATTTATACCTCCTTTATAAATCAACAAATATTTATCAGCAAACTCACTTTGTTGTATTTTAGTCCAACCAGACAGCATGAGTGAGACGGTTTTGAAGCTCTCCCACGAGAAAGAGAAAACCCAACGTGCAACCTATCAATAACCCAAGAGCTCAAAGATTGTTTTTAATATTTATTGGTCTAATAAATATTCTCAGAGCAATGAATAGAAAAAAGCTCAAATAATGCTTGTTACTACAGATAAGACACATTAAAAAAATACAACAGTGTGAGTGATATCAAAAGAATAAAATTCATTCCTGTCAGTTTGGGATCTAACTTTGACAATAAGACCATGTAATTGCTTTATGGTGCACGGTTTTAAATAAGGGCAGGGCTGACTCCGCTGCCTGTTCAACTTCATGTGAAATCAGTTTCTTTTTGATTTCGTGTTTATTTCGGGGGGGGGGGGGGGGGGGGGGGATCAACAACTACTGAATGGCAGCAGCCTTTGTCTTCTCTTCACAAAATACTTCATTGCCATTAGTGGGATTCAGCTGTATTGAATATTTTACCTCAGTTGACATCGGCAATATAGTATTGATCAATCAGAAAAAAAATTGCTTTCTCCCCTTTTCTTCTTTACATAATTAAAACACACTTGACTGAACAACTGTGAAACAAACAAAAGGAAAGATGACTTTGTTCACTCTGAGATTAACCAGCCGACATACTATGAGATTGCTGGAAGCTATTCAGGCTAGATATTGTTATGAAAAAGATAAAGAAACAGATAAACAAAGCCTTTTGTTAGTAAGATACAGACAGGTTGGCGTGTGTGTGTGTGTGTGGGGGGGCTTATAAAGCAACAATGTTATAAAAGAAAACACTTTCAGAGAGAAACATTTGTAATCATAGTTTTTGTTGTATGTGTTATACAGAAGATAATTGTAGAACTGGGCCCCTATTATAAGCTCTAAGTAGCTTTCTTGGGGTTACTGTTTCACACTCCTGTCATTATTTTCCCCATGACTTTTTCTTTTAGAGCAGTTCCCAAGTTTCTAGTTGGCTGTGAAATTCTTCAACGACACAACCAAATGTGCACCACATCCTGATGAAATCGGACAAAACAACACAACAGGAGCGTCATGTGCACTGATTGTCTGGCACATATAACCTCTGCGTCTATGCTGAGGTATAAATGTTCTGCCAGAATCAGGCTCTCCTTCAACAGTCCATACTGAAAAGTTGGAATAGTGCAAACATGACACTGGGATCCAGGATTGTTGATGAATTTTTTTGTGGGTTTACGGGTGTACTGTAACAATACATCGATCTATATCAATGCATCAATATAGATCGGTGTATCGATTATAAATTGATCCAAAATCCGAAGAATCGGCCAAAAATCTATATCGAACCCACTTTTAATATGAAAATGGCTTCATTTTGAAGTTCCTCTGACACATCATTTTCACAACAAAATGCATGTTTATAGTTGTGCAGTGGGAAGATTTGACACAGGAAAATTGTCCTGTATACACTTTCAAGTAATCATGAGCTTATTTAAATGTTAAAAAACAATAACCTTGTTTATTAATAGTAAAATTGTTTCACGTTGTTTCATACTGATTGGTGGATGCTAAATCAAATTGAATCAAAATTGTACTGAGACTGAATGACATTTCGACAAACACTGGATCGTTAGCCACTGTATCAATATAATATTGTACTGTGATCAAACTAGTGATTTACACCACTAGTATACAGGATCTCTGTGTGCAAGTGCAAGATGACATGAAAACGTCATCATTGTTGAAAGATTCTTGCTCTTGTTTGTCTGGACTCGACCTGCATTGTCAGAAAACTTCCCTCTGGAGGCTGCTGTCAGATCTTTGTGGGATTACTTCCCCAAAACTCTGTAACTGTGTAAATAACAGGCTAGAACACAAGCAAACTCTTTTTTTCTGTTTTACTGGCTTGGTGTTGTCATGTAAGTGGGGCCTAAAAACATAGTTACCAACCAAGCAGAGGTACAGTAGGTCAATACTCACGAACATAATCTGAGCACACAAGTTCGTCAAATTAGTTCAACAAGCAGCTGAGTTCTCATATGTGAGGTCATGGAATGGTGTAATACTGATCTTATATGCAAAGACATTATCGGTGCAGAAATGGAAGGTTATGATAATCTAATTATATTTACTTTTTTATGCTCAAACTGGTCTTGAGTTCTTTTTGGACACCAAAACATTAAAGAGTTCAGTCGAGAGTATATCGATGGCTCTGCACTTCAGTTCAGGTTGTCTGTCATTTAGCTGCCATTTCATCTCTATTTAATTTCTAAACTTCTGAGGCTGGCCTCAAAAAGCTTCATCTAAAACTCTCCCCTTTGTCATTTTTCTCGAAATTCCCTTGGGGTTGGCTGGCCTTCAGCAGATGGAGATTGACTTCTCAATGCTCGACTGGCCAAGGCCATCTCTGTCATATCCAACAAATAGAAAGACTTACAGAAAGGAAGAGATTTCTGGACTACGTGGAATATCCAGCTATAAAGATGGAGATAGAAAATGCAATTGAAGTGCTGCAGAAAGACAATGAAAAATACTAATAGGGGAGGAAAATCTGAGAGAAAGTGAGAGTTAGACGCCATGAGAAAGTAACGCTAATTGAGGTTAGATGAGGAACTGCGCTGTTAAACAGCTTTGGTAGCAGATCATACATGATTTAACATAAAGAGCCTTTATGAAGAAAATAGATAAAAGCTCATTTTAACTTTTCAGAAAAAAAGGACTCGTGAAAGAAAGGTGTTAATGACAGAGGTAGAGAAATATACTCGTTGCATTGAATAAAGGGGAATAAAGGGGACCTGCGGGAGTGCTATTTTCATTCAAGGTCTCTGGTACTGGGCTCAAATAATGACAGTATCCACCTTTATCGTTATTGAGAAAGATTAACAAGGTTGGATGACGGATAGTATGAGGTTCCATATGGTAGTAGGATCTTTGTAATTAAAGAAAGAATGAGCAGATGAACACTTAGCTTCCCAACATGGTCAAATGGCAAGTTTAGGTTTGATGATCAAGATTAATTCATTTATTGCTTCCTCCTTGTCAAAACCAGAGTACTCCTTAAATACATCATTTGTGTCAGGAGGTTGGTTATCAGAAAAGCAGATGTCGGTTCAATACAATTCACATTTTCGTAAGTAAATGTAAAGTGAATGCTTTTTGATTATTTCTCTATTGACTTCCGAACTAACTCATCTCATTGTTTCCTATGACTGCCATTCAAAGTGACTTTGTGTTAAGTTACTGGAATGCTTTTATGTAAGGCCCCTGACTGATATTAGGAAAAAGATTTTTATAGCCTAATGTGTTAAGTTTCATTGTTAAGAGTGGGATTTAATGATCAAAATGCTGATTACAAGGTTGGAATCTAAGGTTATGTAGGCATTTCACATGATGTAGTGTGCAGGGACTGTGCCTGATTGACATCTCCTGATTGACCCCAATACTCATCATACCAAGGTGAGAGCCGAGACAGAAGTGGAGTACGTGATCAGCACAGATTGTTTCTCTTTTGGTCTGTCTGATTTTGTGCAAAAACTGCCACACCTAAAAGTCATTGTATCTGGTGGATAAATGAAGAGTGACAAACGGGACAAACCAGATCAATCTGGGCTGCAGTCTATATCACTTTCATAGAAATGGTAATATAAGATATTGGCTTTCATAGATAATGCATTTATTGTGCCCTTTTAGTTAACCAATGACACATCAAAATAAGCAGATCCAGGCATAGAGATAGGCACACCAGTGCAAAACCCAGGTCTGTTCCAGAAAGTAGGTTCATCGAACTGTGAATCTAAAAAAAACCCCATCAGCAATGGGTTTACTTGCTCTGAGCCGAGCAACTCTGTTGTGTAATTGTGTAGTTTTCTTTTTTCTTGGGAGGGGTGCTTTTATAAGCCTATTTGGCTTTTACCTCTCCCTTGCATGTTACTTGTATTATTGCATAATATTTAATCTGTTTAAAGTCTATTATCTTAATTCTTTCTTTAAATTCTCTTTCATCTTTACAGCGATAAATCTAGGCATTCTAAGATACACGTTAAGGGTAGTCGTCATTCACCAGCCAACACTCGTGGTTGAAATTCAGTTGTGCGAAGACTCCAGGTATTACGGTAAGGCCTACATAAAGCTGGATTTATACTTGGGTGTCATCTTCATCATATTGGGCCTGCGTAGCTGATGCAGATGCAGTATGTTTTTATGACCGAGCGTTGGGTTACAGTGTTGTGTTGTGGTGTCTTTTCCAGATCTGCAGGTTGCAGGAGGCCTGTTTTCGGCCAGTAAACTCCACAGGGCATAGTTTTTTTGATGGTTTCCTTCAGCATCGGCAAGCATTTTCTGCTTTAGAATAACAATCGTGACCAACATGCATTTATTCAGCCACAGAACTCAAACATCCGGAGACACGTAATCACACTGACCAGTCACAAGGGAGTATTTCCACATCTCTGCATTTGCATAGCACGTCAGGTCAGAAGAGGTGGGTGTCAGGCCTTTGCAGACCCTTTGGCAGTTATGCCGATGCAGATGATGCACAAATACACTGCCCGGCCAAAAAAAAAGTCGCCAACAAAAAAAAGGTCAAACATTTAACATTTCGTTGAACCGCCTTTAGCTTTGATTGCGGCAGCATTCGCTGTGTTTCCAGAAGCTTCTGCAATGTCACCAGATTTATTTGCATCCTGTTGCATAAATTTTTTACCAAGATCTTGATGATTGTAGAGTCTGACCACAGCACATCCCAAAGATTCTCAATGGGGTTCAGGTCTGGACTCTGTGGGGGCCAATCCATGTGTGAAAATGATGTCTGATGATCCCTGAACCATCTTTCACAATCTGAGCCCGAAAAAATTCTGGCACGGTCATCTTGGAATATGGCCGTGCCATCAGGAAAGAAACATCCATTGATGGAATAACCTGGTCATTCAGTATATTCAGGTATCAGCTGGCCTCATTATCTGAGCTCATACTGTTGCTGAACCTGGACCTGAGCAACTGCAGCAACCCCAGATCATCACACTGCCCCCACAGGCTCATACAGTAGCACTAGGCATGATGCTGCATCACTTCATCTGCCTTTCCGGCCACATTTCCTCCTGGAAGACGATGGTCCACTATCCTTCCAGTTTTTCATAATGCGTTGGACTGTTCTGAACCCAGTTTTAGTAGTTTCTGCATCTCCTTAGATGTTTTCACCTCTTAATGCCAATGATTTGACCCTTCTCAGACAGACTTACATCTTTTCTAAGACCACGGATGTGTCTTTCCACATGGTTGTCTAGGAAATGAGAAGCAACTCATTGCACCAGTTGGGGTTAAATAACTTGTTGCCAGCTGAAAGATAATCGCCCATGCAGTAATTATCCAATAGGAGGCTCGTACCTATTTGCTTAGTTGAATCCAGGTGACGACTTTTTTTTTTTTGGCCAGGCAGTGTATAAATCCAGCTTAAGTTGAAAAGGGGAGAATAAATAAAGATCTACAGCAGGATGGTCATCATGTCAGATTAAACGATCTCATGGATTTTGCCAGTATCATTGTTACCAGTCATTGATCACAACCGTGCCTGAGTTCATTGCTACATCACGACAAGCTGTCAATCATGGATGCTACAGCTGTGTGTGGGTGACGGTCCTTTGCTCAGGCACAGAAAATAAAAAGGAAACCTGATTATGAAACGTTTACAAACACCCAGGTCAAAGAACAATGGACTGAACTGCAGTTGAGTAACCAACAGTTGGAGTCGCCCCTCTTTCCAAACACAGGGTTGATGTGGCAGGAAGGGTAGCGGGATCGTTGTTGTTGAGTATAAGGTGATTTACACACCTTTGGGTCGAGCCAGGTACTGCTGCAGCAGTCAAAAGTATACAATGTTTCAATTTTCAAATAATACGACTCTTTCACATGCTTTTTTATCACCTTGTCCAGACATTCTACCGACTGGAGTGTTGTGTATCCATAGCAACCAGACCTAAGTAGAAAAATTAAAGCCGGAAACGGTGTAAAGCGTGGCTGAGTTGTAAACAAAACACACGTGAACGATAGGGCGTGTTGCGTGCGTCTGCGTGTAGAGAACAGTGTTGGCACGCACTGGAGACAGAGGATTTCGAGACAAACCAGAGGAAGGCACAGATTGATTCTGTTGTACCATGAAGTTCTGACCATATGTAGATATTATCGGCGAACAGCCAGGTACTGGTGACTTGTAAACATGAGTGTTTGTAGCATGTAGCCTCTTAGCCCTTGTTGGTAATTTGTCCAGTGGTTGTGAGCGCCTCATACAGTACATTAGTAGCTACAGATGTGGGCCTGAAAAAGTTCCGCCTTGTTCTGCCGGAAGTGGTGCAGTAATAGTGCACTATTACTGCAATATCACTGGCTGAACAATGTGTCCCGCGAATAGGTCATCACGCACGGTGTCCAAACTTGGCGTGCGGAAATGTCCTTGTGCCGGGTATTTATTTATGCTCTGAAATTGTTTCCCCTGGCCACACAGGCGTTTCTCTGTGCGACTGAACTAGCAGACAAGTCGCTGGTAAGCGGCTGGCAGTCGGCAGAAAGGGGAAATTTTTCATGCCTGCATCTGTAGCAAATTCATGATGATACTAAACGTTACAGGTAAGCCTTATTATTAACCCTGTTATTTGTAGTATAACACTGTCAATGAGGATATCCCGATAGAACTTCAGGACAATGCAAGCCCCTCTGAAACCACCCTTTTCCACCTGGTCTGAGAGCAGGTCAGTTACGTTTCCTACGTGCGCGAGTGGCGTGTTCACACAGACCCAGTCGCACCGTGTTCGGACCCAAAACTCAGGTCAACCTAAATACTGAAGGTTTAAAGTTTTAAATGAGGTCCAAACCCAAAATACATGTTTTAATAAGGAAAAATGCAATGTCCTCTTTTAAAGCATGATGATCTCTTGTCTGGTCTAATGAAATACCTATGAATATGGATGGTCCCTTACTGGATAAATGAGACAGTTTTTGTAGGAAGGAAAACGGTACAGATATGGCCTGCTATTACAACATATTAAGGATGAACTAACTCCCTTTGTGAGCTGAAGTATGATGAGTGAAAACCTTCCACCTCCAAAGTCTGTTGCTATTTTCTAAAATGAGTATTTTTCTCAAGTAGTGACACAAGTCTGAGAGTTGATATAATCTTTTGAAGAAAGGCACATGGCAGATATTAAAATATTCTAGGTGTCATTATTATGTAAAGCACTTTTTCTTTTTTTTCCAATTTTTTTTTCATTTTGCTACTGTCAACTTGCTAACAAGTAAAGATAAAGAGAGAAAAACTACATACACACAATACAAATAAAACAATAACACACACACACACAAGCCATACAAAAACATGAAATTAATAAAAGAAGAAAAAAGGTCCCTCTCATGATATTACCGTTCCAGAGAATGAATACAGTTTATCCCCATGAGTGTAAACCCAATAGTGATTCCTGCTAAATTTTATGTACCATGAATTAGCACATGATGGGCTTGTTAGCTTTGCTTTGCAGACCCAATACTGGTTTAGCTGTCATCAAACACCAGTTCTTTCATGAAATAATAAATGTCTCCATTATTTTGCGAATAGTTCTGTCTTTGCTTTTGGTAGGTAGGTCATGCGCGCTCCGGAGGAAAAATCATCCTTTAACACTTGGTCTGTTGGTTTGTTTCCACAGCAAAGATTAGTATTACAAAGGGACCACATGTGATAAATAAATGACACCCTAATGTCTATTTTTTTCTGTGGCGCATTCGCACGGGATAACTGAAGTCTGAGATTCAACTAAAATTTATGTAACAGATATGATGTCAATGCGCTGCGTGTTGTGTAATATATTCCATCAGCAGCACATGATCATTCAGAGACAAATGTGTTGAAATAACATGCAGACAGTCATTACAAGCGCTTACACACAACATACGTTTTAGACCTTAAAAATATGCATTTCTGACTCGTTTTGATGGCACACCAACACAGCACATTTTCGAACCGTCACTGCCCAGAGGCATCCCAAGGCTCAGAGAGTGCCCTATGTAACTTTTGCATCTGGGACTGGGACGTGATGTTGCAGCCAACTAATGGTTACACACCGCGTCACTTACTAGCAAAGGGATACAAACCAGAGATGAGCACAGCGGGTGTTTTGAACGCGCGTCACGTCGGATTCGGTAAAAAAACGCAAGGAAACATTACTGGAGGAAGAAAGGAAAAGAAAGACAGGAAGAGACAGAACAAGAGTCAAAATAAGACTGTCTCTTACTGGCTGGAATGAGCTCACAGTACAGATATGATGGATGCTAGTTTAGCCGTTGATAGGGGGCTCACTGAGAAAACTGCTAAAAGTTCAGTTATATGCCTTAAGAACTTGTACCATGTCTGCATGTTGTCCAAAATAAACATTTCTCGCCGCGGGAAAATGCAAATTACGGATTTTTCATATAGGCCTGTATATGACTGGTGAAACTTCCCCCGATCACTGCGACTCCAAAGTTAATGCTTGAAAAGTTATCATAAACATAATAATTTGGAAGGAAAATCTTTTTTCAGCCTCCATTCTTCGCCAAAAAGGAAATGAAATGCGTCCAGGAAGCAAATACCGTCAAATAATGTGTCATTTCTGTCCAAATCATGGAGATGCGTATTTGCATTAGATTAGTATTATCAGAAGACCTCAGGGTTTAGCAAATTATAGTGGGTAATTTGCAGGGGAATTATTACATCACAAATCACAGACATGGCTGATTCACATGAGGTTTAAATCACAGACAATCTCTGTAATTATTACAAATTACATGTGGTTGCTATATAATACTAATCCTGTCAGAATAGGGCTTGTAGTAGACGCTTTGTGTCATTTTTGGTATGAAAAGTGCTTTATAAGTAGCCTAATTGGATTTAATGTACTTCACTGGGACGCCTGGTTTGTGTGTCCAACACAATATCTAGCAGAGGGGGAGGCGATTTTAGCAGCCATTAATCAGAATCAAGATATTTTAATAGTGTTCTGTCTGTTCTTACAGTGTATTTTCATGTAAGTCAGGATGTGGGTACTTTTTAAATACTTAACTAATTTGTCATATGCGGAGCAGCACCAAAACAACAAGGAGAAAAAAACACAAACAGGGCAATGATGCAAAAATGACATTCCAAGGTAAAGTCCCTTGGGAACAGTGGTGGTCCACATGGCCCTCAATCTTGGCTCTACCACTTGGCATTGTTGTATGCAGTATCATTCTCCAAACCTCTCTAACCTCCAGCTGGAGACTTTCATGCCCATTATGTGGCAGCCTGGTCATGTCAATTTAGCAAAAGAGAGTGTGACAGTAGCACAAAATAAAGAGAGAATTTGTGTCTTTGCTGTGAGACTGGGTTGCTAAACACTAAAAAAACTGGAGCATTCTCAAATATTTTTTTCATGTTTTTTTCCTCTCTTTTATATCACATTTGTGCCAGTCTATAATAATTATGTTCAGATCAGTGCTAATTTGTTTTTTTCATAAACATCTTCACAGGGCTCCCACTTTGGTTCGTACTGTTGTTAGCCACGCACCAGCTGTGTGTGATGTAACCTTAATAACAGAGCAGAGAAGTAACGTTGTAGAATTTTTTGACAAATGTTCAAATGGCAGGTTTGAAAATACCGACACACTGTGGAAATTCTAATAAAGACCCAGATGAGGTGATCTTTGCAGAATATAAAGTTTATTTTACAACCAGGTTGGAGATGATGCACGCAATCAGATTGTGAGCACCCTCTGAAGAAATACTGAAGGAACATGTCTTTTTATCCAGTGGCAGAGAGAAAGGCTGGAAACAGGGAACTGTTGCTGTCACAGTTGACATTGACATGAATCAGACATCCTTATCTGAAGCTGTATTTGCGTGTCTCATACATCTAACTAGCAAACACATATCATAACTTCAGACATTCAAGGCCAGTTCAGAAGGAGAACACCTGCAATCTTATCATTAGCTGAACCCTGAAAAGAGAACATTATACTCATATTTCATATGGGTGCAGAAACGACAATGAAGGTATGTGCTGCAATTAAAACTAAAAATACACAAATATACTTGCTCAGGAGTATAAACTCAGTGTGCTCATACTAAACTCAGTGTGATTATAAAATTTCCATTACACTCCTCCCTTTTGATTACATGTTAATCACTCAATATAGAAATTTTAACAAAAAGGGTAACTCAGAATAAATGCAGAATAAATGCAGACCACAAACTCAAAATCTAGAGATCAAATGTGGATAACATCAGGAGGAAATATGCCCTCAAGAGAGGGTTGAACATCACCCCCATCACACTTCACACAGTGGAGACCTCGAGAGAATCAAGTTTGAGGTCAAAAACAGAGTAAGAACCGCGGGGGTCATAGGAGAGAGGAAGATGAGGACCGTCAGACCAAAGGCCATGAACCCCAGGAAGCAGGTGACGTCGCGGCGGGGCTTGTAGCGTCTCAGCAGAGTAGAACGCAGGATGGTAGCCAGGGTGGTATCAGGCCAGCCAGGCAGGGAGTGGCAGCCTAAGTCGGAGGCGGCTGGGCTGGAGGGCCCAGCTCCGGAGGCGTCCCCTTGAAGATCTTGCAGTGGCTGGCGTGGATCCAAGTCGCCCTCTCCGAGATTTTGATGGAGGTGTGAGTGACCAACAGGACTTGGAACGGTCCCAGCCAGCGCTTCGCTTTCCACGACTTCCTGCGGAAATCCTTCACCAGAACCCATTGACCTGGTTTGATGGGATGCAGCGGTCCTGAAGCTGGTAATGGAAGGGCAGCCTTCACTGACGCGTGTGTCTGTGAAAGAAAACGAGAGAGATTATGACAATATGCCACCATGTCACTAGCACAACAATCAGGAGAAAGAGAATGTCCCGGACGAGGCTCCCCACCCAGAGAGGGTGGACGTCCGAAAAGGATCTCAAATGGGCTCAAGTTAGCTCTGGCCCTTTTTCGCATGCGGAGATACATGAGAGCAAGAGGAAGTGCGTGTGTCCATGACAACCCCGTTTCCTGACATATCTTGGCCAGCTTATTTTTCAGTGTGGAGTTTTCCCGCTCAACAGCGCCTCCAGACTGAGGATGATAAGCACAGTGTGTTTTAAGTTGAAAACCAAGCTTTGAACTGATCTCAGTCAGGGCCTGATTGACAAAATGTGTGCCATTATCAGAATAAATCCTAGTTGGCAGACCCCAACGGGGGAAAATGTCACTGACCAAAACTTTGGCAACTGCCCCCCCATCAGCTCTCCTCACCGGAAAGGCTTCTGGCCACTTTGAGAAAAGATCCACTATCACTAGACAGTATTTCTTTCCCTCTGAAGGAGTCAGTTCGATGAAATCCATCATGAGGAATTCGAAGGGGAGGGTAGGCTGAGGGTGAGCTGCTCTTCCAACAGAAACAGCACGTGAGATGTTGTGATTAGCACACACAAGACAAGAGTTACAAAACTTCTCTGCAGCAACAGAAAAACCTTTAGTGAACCACAGTGACGTCACTAAGGCTACCATGGCTCCTTTTGATGCATGGTCTTTACCATGTGACCACCTGCACATCCAGGGAAAAAAGTGTAAAGGTAAACATGGGAGGGAGTCTGGAGACGACCACACTCCCCTGTCATTCACAGAGCATCCTGCTCGCTTCCAGCTGTGTCTGTCTGCCTGTGTAGAAAAAGTTTGGACCACGGCCAAGTCCATCTCAGCTGGTGACTCTGGTATGTTTGTATCAGAGAGAAGGCAAGGGGAGGGGGGCTGCAGAGAAGCTTGTTTCGCAGACTTATCAGCAAAAGAATTTCCAAGAGTAATGGGATCCCTCCCTTTTGTGTGTGCTGAGCACTTAATGACAGCCACCGTTTTAGGCAACAAGACAGCTTCTAACAGGTCTGCCACATATTTGGAATTCAGAATCGGCTTCCCATCTGATTTTAGGAAATTACGATTTTTCCACAATTCACCAAAATCATGCACAACACCAAAAGCATAACGACTGTCTGTGTAAATGTTAACCGTTTTGTCAGCTGCCAATCTGCACGCAGAGGCAAGAGCAACCAATTCAGCTGCCTGAGCAGAGAGATGACTTGGAAGGGAGCCAGAAGAAAGGACAGCTGAATGAGAGCAAACAGCATAACCCACACGGTTAACTCCAGTTTCACTCCGTGAGGATGAACCGTCCACAAACAGTTCCATGTCTGCATTCTGTAAAGGGATGTCAGAAAGGTCAGGGCGGGGCGAACACACTTGATCAATAACCTCAATGCAGTCATGATGTGTCTCTCCGTCAAGTTCAGTAGGCAAAAGTGTGGCAGGATTGAGTTGGCCACAACGACGAATTTCAATGTTGGGTAATTCCAAGAGAATAGTGGAATACCTCAACCAACGTGCAGCAGAAAGGTGTGATGTCTTCTGCTCCAGCAAAATCATTGCTACATTATGAGGGACAAACAGGGTGACATGAGAATACCCCACAATGTCTCGTGAAGCTAGAACAGCTTTCTCTGCTGCTGCCACAGCTCTAAGGCAACTCGGTTGGCCCTGTGCCACAGCATCCAACTTGGATGAGAAATATGCGACTGGGCGCAGCTTGTCACCATGTGACTGTAGCAAAACAGAAGTCATAAAACCAGATTTTTCAGCAACCATCTGAACAAAAGGGCGTGAAGCATCAGGAAGCGCCAGGGCAGGAGCTGACTGCAGGGAGCGCTTTAAAGCCACAAAAGCAGACTCTGCTTCAGGAGTCCAGGAAATGTGATCAGAAGCAGCCAGATTCTTACCATGAATCAAAGAAGAAAGGGGAGACTCAATTTCAGAATAATTAGGGATGAAAGCACGACAATATGATGTCATTCCTAAAAATGACATTAATTGTTTTTTTGTGATTGGCTTAGGGATATTCTGAATGGCTGCAACTCGAGATGTAGAGAGGGAATGAGACTGAGCAGAGATCACATGACCCAGAAAAGTGACAGTAGGTTTAACATACTGTAACTTAGACAAACTAGCTTTGTAGCCTTTAGCATGGAGATGAAGAAGCAATTTAAGTGTTGCATCTGCACACACAGCTTCTGAAGGGGCACAGATCAACAAATCATCAACATACTGCAACAATGCCACCTTTTCTGGCAGAATGAGATCAGACAAGGAGTCTCTGAGAATCCCATTAAACAGAGATGGACTGTCAGTGAAACCTTGAACCAACCTTGTGGAGGTGTAAAGTTTGCCATCAAATTCAAAAGCGAACCAAAATTGTGAATCCTTAGCTACTGGAACTGACAGAAACGCATTTGACAGGTCCACACAGCTAAAGAATCGAGCACTTTGGGGAATTTGACCCAAAATCGTGGCAGGATTGGGAACGACTGGAGCACGCGGGACAACTGCGCGATTTACGGCCTTCAAATCCTGCACAAAACGCCATTCATCAGGCACACCAGGACCACGAATCTTTTTCACAGGAAAAAGAGGTGTGCGGACCGGTGAATCAGGGCAAGGTGCCAAGATACCTCGGTCTAAGTAGGTCTGAAAAACAGGACGAATACCAGCCAAAGCTTCAGGTTTGAGTGGATACTGTTTTTGACAGGGTCTGTAAGTAGATTTAGGTGTGATAACAACAGGCTCACAATCTTTAACCAGACCCACATCGAACTTATCCTTTGCCCATAAATCAGGAGGAATTTTCTGCATGACTTCTGAGGGAAGAGGGGAGGGTGAGCTGTCTCCTCTCCTCTCCACAGAAGCACAGAGCAAGCAGGGTGACGTCATGTGCAATGTCCGTGTGCTGTGCAGAATAGACTGAAAAGCAGTTCTGTATGCATGCAGGCTGGGTGAAAACATCACAGCTGTGTCCTCAGTGGTTTGCCAATCTGAGGTTGCCTGACAATTACTCAAAAACTGGCCAGTTTGTTCCCATTG
Organism: Atherinomorus stipes; assembly: GCA_023101725.1. Lineage (NCBI taxonomy): Eukaryota > Metazoa > Chordata > Actinopteri > Atheriniformes > Atherinidae > Atherinomorus > Atherinomorus stipes. The sequence continues at coordinate 3,674 of JALJCO010005192.1, read as the reverse complement.
TGCATCATGAGGTTTGGAAAGAGAAATGTGAGGTGGTGTATGCATACGAAAAACTCTAGTCTGATCAGAAGTCAAAGTCACTTCCAACACACACAACAAGTCAGTCCAGTATAATGATGTGGTGGTAAGTTTATCATTTCTGACTCTGTACCACAGTGTCTCAAAATCAGGATCCGGACCAGACTCAGAGTAGTACGCTGTACAATGGAAGCCTTCCCTAGACATCAGCTCTGCTGCAGGAGACACACGAGCACGGGCCTCAGAGCAGAGCTGATCCGGGATGGCACCTCCGCCCAGATGCCATTCGTAGACATACACAGGCGTGGTAGATTCAAAATTAACAAAGCAAAAGTCATGAGCTTCCTCTCGTGATGGCATTTTGACCTCCAGACCATTTGGCGTTGATGTTAAAGTAATGTTTAGAGCCAAAATCAGGTCTCTTCCCAACAAATTTAGAGGGCAGAGGTGAGACAAGAGGAAGCTGTGTTTGAAAGTAGCCCCACATTCAGTGAGGCATGTCAAAGGTTTTGTAAAATATTCTCTCTGAGTATGTCCCGAAGCTGACACAGAAAGGAGTGAACGTCCTCCATGCTTCAGAGGAGGATTAAAAGTCGAAGACATTAAAACAGAATTTGCTGCCCCAGAATCCACTAAAAAGGGGATCCATTGACCTTTAACCTGGAGTGACATCATTGGAAGATTTTTGTAAGCCTCAGCAGTCAGATGAACATAACTGCCAGTCTGTGGTGTTGTTTTGTGTTCTAAGTGTGTGATGGCCTCTGTAAGCAGAAAATGTGTATCAGTAGAAGCAGGCGCCACTAAAATTCTTTCAGAGTGTAGCAGTGTGTGTGTGTCAGGTGGAATCTCACGCCCCTCATCTGCTGCAGGAAAGATTCCTGAAGATCCGGGATCCAGGACTCCCTCCACCTCAACTCCCCATCAGTCAGCCTGGGCTGGAGCCGGTGCTCTGTCAGGGTTTCGTGGACAGTCGCGGCGAAAGTGTTCAGTCGAGCCGCAAATATAACAGCGGTTCCCGTCTCCTGGATGTGCAAATCTCCCCCGAGCGCGGCTTCTCCCCCTCCCTCTGCCTCGGGGAGGAGGAAGGAAAGTTCCAGTCACTGACTTGAGCATGGTGAGAGAGGCCTTCTGTAACGTAGCCTCCTCTCGTGCAGTTTTCTTGGCTTTGCGATCTGATAACAGCTGTTGGGCGTGGCAGGCGTAACGACGAAGGTCTGTGAGTCGTGTGTTGGTCTTCATGCCCACATAAGCCCGTCTCACCTCAGTCACAATTTCTGGCAACATGCGTTCCAGGAGAGCTGCACAAAAAAGGCTCTCCCAGCTTCCTGCTGTATCGCCCAGATCACGTGGTCGTTCCAGTCCAGAGTTCTGGGTAAAAATCAACTCAGCTCTGTGAAAGAAATCTTCCACTGCCTCATTCGGTCCCTGCGTTAGGTTTTGCAGGGCACCGGGGTCCAGGCGGCGTGGAAACTTTCTGTTAATTTGTGTGATGAGCGTGTTGAGGTTGTCCCGATAAGTGGCATTATCTTGGTGATCATAATCAGGATTTTTCAGCCTGTTGGAATCAGGAGGTAGAGAGTCTTTGATTTCAGCCAGATCGCAAGCCTTGAATTTCTTAGCCAAAATCTTTCTGAGCTCTATGCCTGTGGGGCGAAATTCCTGGCAAAATGACAAAAGCTCAGTCCCAAACTTTTCTCCGTCTAACACGGGATCTGGAAGCATTTCAGCATGCTGCATGACTTCCGTGATGGACCAGGGGCGGAAAACAAGAATTGTGCCCGCTGGGCCAGAAACTTCCACCATTGGGAAATTTCCGTCAGACAGAAAGGGGTTGGAGGGGTTGCTCGAGCCTGGAGATTGCTGGGTGTGAGACCTGGTGTGACTGGCAACCGGGGAGTCTTGTGGAAACCAGTTCCATGCAGCATCTGAGGCCTGGGAAATTCCTGACGCTGCAGCTGCAGCCCCATGGCTGGATGAATCTGCTGACTGGGTAAGCAGAGCTGGAGATCGCTGCGCTGCAGTAGAAGAATCAGGCCTGGACGGTGATGACACAGGAGTAGGCTGGCTGATAATCACCCCAGAACCAGGCAGGTGGGAAGAGTCTGGGTCAGTTGGTGCCGCTCTAGCTGGGTCCCCCTGGGATGGCAGCCGGCGTGATGAGGGGGGAAGATGTGGGAAAGAGTCCAGGTCCTCGCAGATCTTCACAGCAGCCAGATCCTGAATAACACCAGAATATGGAGAGTGGGGTGAAGTTTCACGCGACTTACTATATGTGTTATCAGTACATCTATAAGGAGGGGGTGCAGGAGCAGAAGCATTGGGCCTCACAGACATGTTGTCTGTGCGACCTGCAACCTCTCCACTAAAATCTGCATTCCCACTAAGCTGAGTAAAATTAGCTTTCCTCTGTCTGCTGTCACATTCAGATTTCCAAGCTTGTAAAGCAGCCTCTCTTTTCTTTAAATCAGCTAGCTCTCTGTCTTTAACTCCTTTCTTCTGTCTTTTTTTCTTATGCTTCTCATGCATCTGTTTCTCCAGCTTATCAAGCTGGTTTGGACTCAGACTTCCTCCTTCAGGAAAGTCATATTTCCGAGACCATTCTTTAAGGAATTGAACACTGTCAAACCCATATTTTCTAATCATGTCCCGACAAATGGGAGAGTCAGGGAGTGGTGAGGCAAGCTTTGTGGATCCGGATCCCATTTTACAGTTAGAACGTCTTCTAACTGGCCTTTCTGCCTTCTGGTGAAAAGTGCTAAAATACCGTCACTGTTAAGACTTTTATTTTATTGACAGCGGGTGTTAACTAAGCCTAAGAAAACTCACCCTAAAGCCTCGAGTCACCACCCCTAAGTACTCCCATAAGGGGTATTTAAATTAAAGAAAATGTCCAGTTTCCTTAAAGAAGAGTAAGGGGGGAAAAAAGAAAATATATTAATGAACCAGTAAATCAATTTGCAAATTTTGGAAGCAAGATCTCTCACCGGGTGTAATGGCAGGGAAAAGCTCCCAGCCAGGTCCCAAGATTTCAGCGCGCACGCCGTGGACGAAGGAGGCCAGGCTTCCACACTAAGCGCGTGTGATGAAGTGAGTTGTCGACAGATTCCCAGGTCCCGCGTCCTCGACGCCCGTCGTGAAATCCTGTTCGTGACGCCAAAATTGTGGTGGAAATTCTAATAAAGACCCAGATGAGGTGATCTTTGCAGAATATAAAGTTTATTTTACAACCAGGTTGGAGATGATGCACGCAATCAGATTGTGAGCACCCTCTGAAGAAATACTGAAGGAACATGTCTTTTTATCCAGTGGCAGAGAGAAAGGCTGGAAACAGGGAACTGTTGCTGTCACAGTTGACATTGACATGAATCACACATCCTTATCTGAAGCTGTATGTGCTATGCGCTCACACATCTAACTAGCAAACACATATCATAACTTCAGACATTCAAGGCCAGTTCAGAAGGAGAACACCTGCAATCTTATCATTAGCTGAACCCTGAAAAGAGAACATTATACTCATATTTCATATGGGTGCAGAAACGACAACAGGTGAAGGTATGTGCTGCAATTAAAACTAAAAATACACAAATATACTTGCTCAGGAGTATAAACTCAGTGTGCTCATAATAATAGCAGTGTGATTATAAAATTTCCAT